>JANHGN010024316.1:0-11838 GCA_024605025.1 Megaceryle maxima
AAAAAACAACACAAAAACACAAAAAAACCCACAAAATAAGTAAGTCTGAAATTCAGTATGTCAGCCCTGGGACTTGAGCTTTAAGAAGGAAAGTTGTAGGACAGAAAATCATCACCTCCAGCAGCACAAAGCTGGAGATCAGTCACTAGGTTTCTACCCAGGGTCAATACTGGGACCAGTACTGTAATGATAGGATGGAGGACATGCTCTAGAAATTTATGGCAAGCTTGCAGACAACGCAGATCCAGGAGGAGTGGTTGATATGCCAGATGGTCATGCTGCCATTTAGAGGAATGTGAACAGGCTGGAGAAATGAGCCAACAGGAACCTCTGGGAGTTCAACAAGAGGAAGAGTCAAGTCCCATACTTGAGGGGAAACTTTGCAGGAAGGGCCCTGGACAAGCTGAGCACAAGCCAGAAATGCATATTATGGCAAGGCAAACAGTATCTTGGGCTACATTTGGGAAAAACACAGCCAGCAAGTGGAGGGAGGTGGTCCTTTCCCACTGCTCAGCAATGGGGAGGCCACAGCTGGAGCACTGGGTCTAGTTCTGGGCTCCCCAGTAAAATATAACATGCAGACTTAATGGAGTGAGTCCAACAAAGGGCTACTAAGATAACTAAGGGACCACAGAACCTTTCATATGAGGAGGGGCTGGAGGAGCTGGGACTGTTCAGCCTGGAAGAGAAAAAGGCTCCAGCAGAGGAATCTTACTTATATGTAAGTACCTGATGGGGGTGCAAGGAGAGTGGTAGAGAAGACTTAGCCAGACTCCATCCTTCAGGATCCAGTGACAAGCTGAGAGGCAATGGGCACAAATTGATGTTCCACTTCAACACAAGGAAAAAAAGAACAAAAAAAGGAAAACCACAACATTTTTACTATAAGAGTGGTCAAACACTGACACGGGTTGCACATTGAGGTTGTGGTGTGTCCATCCTTGGAGCTATTCAAAACCTGCCTGGGCATGGACCTGGGCAACCTGCTCTAAGTGGCCTAACTTTGAGCAGGGGGTTCAACCTCAGATCCTCAGAGGTTCCTTTCAACCTAAACAATTCTGTGATTCTGTGACCAGAAGGAAAAGCATGGTGTTAACAGAATTTTTTCTTACTTGATACCTTTAACTACAACAAAACCTACATTTCATCCTGCAGCATGAAAAGGAGCAGACTTTATGGTTACAAAGCACATGCTGCAAATACAAACTGGCAAGGTTTTTCTGCCTTACAGCTGCAGAACTACAGCAAAGACAAATTTGAAAGACAGTTCAAACCTTCATATGAAAGCAGTAGAATATGATCCACTTAGGATCACCTAACTCAGGCAAAGAAGCAGGACCAGTAACTAACACCACAAACTCAAGGCAATGATGCATTTTAACCAGAACAAGCCACTGAGTTGACTGCTATGAAGTCTTGAGATCTTAATTTATATTTTTATCTGTATCTTTAGCTCTATTATGAAATATTATGGCAAACTACTCCATTGAGACTGTTTTGTCGTCATGTCAAACATGAAGTATGCAAGTAGTTGAGCTACTTTTAGTGACTCAAGCACCAAGACGTTCAAATTACTACTTAACAGATATAGCTACTGACACCTACTTAAACACAAAACTTAAAGATTAGAGTAGTAACAAATAAACCAAAAAACCCCAGCATATAAAGTGGGAAGGCCTCAATTATTTCCACTACTATCTTTGTCTATGGTATTTCTTATTTCTCCTATTTTGGCCAAGTTGCTCTGGTACTTGAGAAACAAAAGAAAGCCACTGCAACACTATGTGAACATCGGTACTGCTGGAGAAGAGAAAAAAACCCCTAAAAACAAAACCAAAGCAAACCAAACAAAAACACAAACAAAGAAAAATAAAAACAAACAAACAAAAGAAAAACACCACACCCACACACAAAAGGGGCAAGCCAGCACAGTCAGATCTATCAGAAGATGGGATGATGGAGCAGCAAGCACTAGTTGGACCAGGAGTCGTCCTTATGGAACTACAGTCTGCTGCACTGCAAGACCTGCTGGGCAAGTCTGGTTGGCCCAACATGCAAAGCATAACCAGCACAAGTGACAAGTTACCTCTGAAATGTTATGAATTTCTTTTTAAAAATGAACAAGCTCGTTAGGCATGTTGTGGTGTTTACTGCATAGCAAGCATAGGGTTTTGTTCTTTTAAAGAACATTAGAACATGTTAAAAACATGCAACGCCTCATTGTTCTCCTTTTCCCTGTAACCTTAAGTACAAAAGAGAGATACACGTCCTTATCATAAAAGCTCTGTAGCCATCTGACACAAGCACTATTACAGAACAACTATAACAGAATTGTCATGGTTGGAATAGACCTTCAAGATCACTGTGTCCAACCATCAACACCTTACTGTCCCACTAGAGCATGTCCTGAAGTGTCTCATCTACACACTTTTTGAGCATCTCCAAGGATGGTGACTCCACCTCCCTGGGCAGCCTGTTCCAGTGCCTGACTACTTCTTCAGTAAAGAAATTCTTCCTAATACCTAACCTAAACCTATCCTGGTGCAACTTTAGGCCATCTCCTCTAATCCTGTCACTATTTACTTGAGAAAACAGGCCACACCCACCTCACTACAACCTTTCAGGTGGTTGTAGAAAGCAATGAGGTCTTCCCTCAGCATCCTCTCCTCCAAATTAAATAATCCCAGTTCTTTCAGCCACTCCTCATAGAACTTGTTCTCCAGACCCTTCACCAGCTTGGTTGCCATTCTCTGAACTCGCTCCAGCAAGGACAAGGTGACTTTTAGTGGGCTTTGGATTTGTTTAGGGAAAGCAAATTAAAAAAAAATTATAATTCTCCCTACGAGAGAGCACTCCAAAAGCACACCCTCTGTCACTGTTAAAGTACTGCATCATAACAATAACCTGAGCTATCTTTGCAGAGTCAGAGTCAGCAGCAGAAGCTACCCAGTGGCAGTATTGCAAACTACAATACTACTACTAGAGTTTCCTTCTGAGTCACTGACAATGGTATGCCTTACTAACTTGATTCTGTTGCTTGTCTTTCCAGATGTGAAATTCCCAGCAATGCCAGAGAGTCATTCATAAGGTACTTCACTTTCCTCAGCTCTTAAGGTGGCTCAAAAAGTACAGCTACTGTATCATACTGCCTTAAAAAGTAAACAGATACAGTACAAAAGCAGATCTTCCCAGTCAGGTTCCAGGGGATACAATACCCAGAGCATACACCCAAGTTCACAGCCCTAAGTAAAGGGATACTTCTCAAATTGTGTAAGCAACGCCAAAACCCAGTATATCCAAACCAACTGCATGAAAAATTCCATTAGGCTAATGGTCTATGTAAACCAAACAACTTGTGAAACAGCAGTCCTGTTTCCTCCAGAGAAAGGACTGACTACCTCTACTAAAGCAGGGGGAACAGCTGAAACCTGCTTTGCAGCCTCAGCTATTAACTGAGGATCTTGATCAAAAGAGAAAGATAAGACATGCAAGATGCAAACTACCTGGTCTAGTGCAAGCTGGCTAAACCAAATTAATAATCAACAAGACATCGTACAGGGCTGCAGCACTCCCAGTTTCCATTCAACTGTTTGGCTGCTTATGCAGAGCCGAGTGCTGCAACATCACAGGACTATGTATTAAGAATCAAACTTTCTCCTCTATATAGAAATAGGCTCTGCACAGTGTAGTCCAGAGTAATACAAATATTGAGGAAACTGGGCAAAGACTCCACTGGAAAAAAATGCACCCATAAGACAGAAGCAAGCCTTCAAGTAAATAATTGGGGAAGACTTGCAATTCTGTTTCAACAAGAAAATAAGACACTACCAGAGTCTGATGCCTATAAAGAAATAAAAATAAGATCTTCTGTTATCACAAACGGGTAAATAGATGGATGCAACCCACACTTGATTTTTTTTTGCTTTCAAAGTGGACAGGTTCAACTCTTTACTGCTTCTGGACAGTAATATGAAGACTTAAAGGAACTTGATAACAACAGCTGAACTGCCCAAAATCAACTCCTGAGAGACTGCATGAATGTTATTTAAAAGGGAGGAAGCTCTATTACAACAAGGTTCTCAAAAAAATTAGCTCTTTTCTAAAGTGAAAAAACCAAACAAAACAAGTGTAGGTGGAAAGCCACACTTCTAGCCATAAGGAAGGTTCTGCTCCTACTTAGTCTAGTTTTCCACATCAAGCCAGTTGAAAATACAGCTTTAAAGAACAAGTAATTGGTGGCATAATATGGCAATAAACTTGCCCAGGAAGACATGGCCGTTTTCTCTCCTTTTCAGATTTGCAAATTGCAAGCCTCCTGTACCATTTCAAGGAAAACATGGCACCTAGAAGCTTTTCATATGGTTTTATCAAAAGGCACAGCTGCAGAAATAACATGACAAATTCAGCAATCTTAAAACAAATATACCATGGCCACAAAATATCAAGTCTTTCTAGGGACATCAGAAGAACTCAAGAGAATTCAGTTATTACCTGCTGCCTAAGGGATTGGAGAGGTTAGCTAGCAATAAGACGACATGAGTTCGAAGTCTCACTTCCATTCTTAACTATGAGTTTTAAGTTACTGTATATGTTTGGACCAAAGACTTTTCAGAGTGCTATACAAGAGGCTGTTTCAGGTAAACTGGCACTGGATAGCAGAAAGAGGGAGAGCAATTTCTCATAGGAAACTGATAAAGCACGTTATTCTTCTGCACTTATAGCTACAGAGGTAGCTAATCAAGGGTATTCTGGTACCTATGAAATTCTCAAGTGCCTTGAGGTTTATCAAATACAGGAACCAAAAAACTGAAATAAGGCTGGAAGTGAGCAAACAATTTTTTCTTTAAACAACATGTGGAACTTGCCTAAAACTCCAAATGATTTGTATTCATTTCTCCCTACATACCAGGCCTAATTAAATAGCATAGTGAAAAGGCCTGATCAGCCCCTGAGCATTCAAATACTTAGCTCTAGAACTGTACCACCAGGACTGGGCACAAGCCAGGGTTACAGCCAAAAGGTACATATCAAGAAAAGCTGCCAGAGTGACTACAGGTAAGAACTAAGACTATGCTTTTCAGAAGATGTACTAGGTTAAGAAAAGAACCCACCAAAACATAATTACACTGTTGAGCAAGGAAACAATTTTCCCCGTGTTCAAATCCATCCGGGCTCAGAAATGCACATTGATTCAAAAACAAAACAAAGAAAATTTTCCTCCTAACAGAAGCAAGCTATATGACTTTATTCACTGGCTGAAGGTTCAAGTCAAGAAAACCAACAATATTATTACTGCAAATCAAGATTCTGAATGTGTAAAGATCAGCCCTGTATTTCAGTTCTAGTGACTGCCTTCTGCTTCTCTAAATCAAGGTTCAGTTACCTCTTCATATTCTTCAGATCTTGCCTAAATTACTACAAAATGCTGTTGATACTGTCTCCTTATGCAGTTGACATTTTTCAGCCCAGCTCATGATAAAGTACAAATAATCACCACATAAAAGTGGTGCCAGATGTATTTAAAATACCCTTTACTTTTAGATTATCTCTGTTAAATGACCTACACAGGAAAGCCAAAAGGCCATTCTGTGCATTTATTTACCATCTCCCTACAGTGATCTCAGAATTGAGGAGCTTGTCTCCATTTGAAGACCATTGACCATTTAAACCTCAAACTCAGTCAGTTCTGGACAGACAAAGCTACTGAGCACCTGAATGATCATAAGAACAGAAAATACATATTTAAACTGTATTTTGAGATTGCAGAAGTATCAATCTAAAAATCAATATCCTCAAGCAATAAAACTGGCTATTAATCAAACAGCTGCAGCATTACTTTGTCCTCCCCCCATACACCTCTGCACCATCCTCCAGTTCCAGTGGGCTAGCGTTGTCATATACCACAGAACTGAACCAAGTCATTGGACATTTTCAAGTTGCAGTGCAGAGGGGAAAACTTAATAATGTAAGGCATGCAAAGAATCCAAAAATAATGTGATACAGATGGAAGGAAGCAGAAGGACAAACCTTTTAAAAGAAACCTTAAATGTTTGCACCATTAGGTTTCAAGGACTTTATTAATAATCTCGCTCACACTACCAACAAGAGTCTTTACAACAAAGAAGTTAAAACAAGAACTGTTCTTTCACTTTTTAGATATTATGCTCATTTATTTTCAAATAAGGGATTTTAGAAAGGCCAGGGGAAAATGATGTTCAGTTACCACAAGTTTAATCAAAATAATTTAATCATAAAACAGTAAGAAGTTAATGGTGCAGATTAACAGCAAATCCCTATATTCAGTTTTACATTTCTGTTTATGCAAACCCTTATTATTAAAACAAGAGTTTCTAACAGTAGGTTAGAAAAGCATGCTGGAAAGCTTATGACAATTCTACCTGGGAACTTTAGCTAATACTTTTGCCAGCATAATGCAGCAAACAGTTCAAGCCAACAAAGCATCTTGCCATATTTAAATTTACCCCAGGTTATCCTACACCTGTTCAGCAACTCTTAAGTGTGGCCACATTTCAGGTTGCCAGTAAGCATAAGTCTATCATCACCAAATCAGAAATAACAACTTTAATGGCACTCGCAGGCTATCACAAATGAAGTAATTAGGAGAAAAAACAGCCTCTCTCATTACAGTATTGTACCTGACACACCTCAAAGCAACAGCAGAAAGTTTACTGTTCCAATTTAAAAAAAAAAAGTTCATCTCTCTGGCATCTGTTACTATTACAAAACAAATAATCCTCTTACACCTGCTGACAATGCAAAAAATACTTGGATTTGTGGCTGCCAGTCTTACTGGGAGTTTCAGTACTACTTTAACAGACAAAATGGTCAGACTCAATACAAACAAATTTATTCAAACTTTCTGAATGGCCGGCCCCAATACCTACCCTTCATCCTCAACACACACAGATATTCAGTGCACCTTTCAATGCATACCCAGGTTCCAATTTTGAAATATGATGCTGCTATGACAATAAATGAGGGTTCTCTTCCTCTTTTCTCCCTCCTCAAATTAAAACCAATTTCTATATTTCAGATCAAAAAGCTTTTCCATACATTGGGAATGAATAGTAAAAATGACAGTAGACAAATGCTGAAGGAATAAGAAAAGAACAGACTTCAGAGTACTCCAGTTAAAAACAGTACTTCACTACAGAGCAGTTTCTCTTGAGAGCACCCATAAAGGGGTTGAACAGAGCTGCGAAAGAGTCTGTGGAAATCAACTTCTCCACTTCAAGTACAGCAAGTGTGCCACAAATGCAAGGAGGTATTATGAATCTCAAAATTCCACTTTACAATTAAATGATTAATGAGAATACTCCTAAGTCTGTGGGTAGCAATGGGCACTGTAAGCACTTTACATGCAACATTGTGGCTACAAGTGCCTTGGCTTACTCATGAAGCACTTGTCAGAAGTGTTACAAATACTCTTTCCTCATACAAGAGGAAAGCAAGGCAAAAATAAATTTATTTTAACTACTGAAGTCCAATACTCCCACAAGAGTAAGAGCTTTGGTCAATACACCTCAAACATGGAGTTCTAACTATCCAACTAAATCCTCCATATTTTGCTCAAAGAAACCGTGCCTCAAAGCAAACCCAGTTAGTGACCAGACACTCAAGATTTACCACATTGTTTTTGCAAAGGATCAGGAAAGGGTGGCAAGGGGATGTAAAAGGAAGGAGCAGGCCACCTGCTACAGTTCTCTCTTCACCACAGCAGCCACCCAAATAACCCTTAGCCTTCCTACAGTGATGTACAGCAACACTCCTCATGGTTATGTGAGCTCAGCTCTGCATTTTAGCTTTTACAGTCTACTAGGCTGTTAAAACATTTTCAGAGAATGTAAGCAATAAAGGGATGGGCAAAAAAGGGGCATGTTTCAATATTTTCTCCCTCTGAAATGGATGAGGGACTGAAAAAACTAATTTGTCAAACTCCAAAAGCCCAAGGTAGACATTGAACATCTTTAAACACAACCAAAACAATAGAGTTACCTGGGCAAAGGCCTTGCTGTTGTCACATTCCTTTCCTATGTTACTAGATTATAAGACCAAAGTGTTAGGTTTGATAATACAAATAGAAGAGTCTCAAATAAAAAGAAACGTTCACTGTTTGTTTTCATGTAATCCACTACATCCAAGAGGCTTAGCAAACATTTACATTAACTGTACCTGCATCTGAAAGCATTTTTACAAACACAAACTGAACTTCATAGATCTTTCATATTATATTAGCATATACACAGACTACAGTTGTATTTATTTCCAAGTAAAGCTGTTGCTAGGAGGAACAACAACTGAATTTTATGCCAGAGGCAAGCACAGGAAATAAAAATGGATATGAAAGAAGAAAGCATTTGGAAAGGAAATTGGCAGCTAAGAGTTGGGAGTTTTGCCAGGCCCTCTATATATATTTATGCATATCAAAACAAAGTTCAGGTACAAAAATGCAGAGGCCACATTTCTATTGTAGTGCCTTCACATGTGCTGCATGGTGGTAGAGAACCCTTTTGACCCTTCTCAACCTGCTTACCACCCACACTGTCATGCTCTCCCATAATACACTCAAATAAACCTCAAGCCTCATGTTTCTACATGTCCCTGGGTCAGATTCGTAACTGACTTTCTCTTTGGCTCTGCCCTGCACCTACAGTAATCTGAGTATCACTGTGTTCTCTCAAAAATTTCAGTCAGGTTGATGCCCTTCCAGTCCTCCTCCTTTTAGGAGGCTACATAAACTCCTGTTCTATATACAGAGTAGAAGGTCTTAAAAACACAATAGTTTAAGTTATTTTACCACCTTATCCTTTTTCCTAATATTAAAACTTTATCTACATATACCTTTTGGATCTAAAAGGCTATGATAAGCAAGCTGGACTAAACATCATCTAAAAGTAAGCTTCATACACAGCCACTGCCAGACTGACATGTTGATCCAGAAGCAGAAAGAACAAAACCCGGTTTCCATAAAAACTTGTTGTCCAACTTCCATTTCCTCAACGGGCTGGACAAAATATGCTGGCACTGTGGCAAACCCAAAACCACCGATGCACTGGTTGGACATGCAGCAGATGTCAACTAAGACATAAAATAGCCAAATATGCTGGTGCTACCCTCAGCTGAGGCACTAACTTGGGTCTCTCTCTCTTTCACTCAGCTGCCAATTTTCACAAAACTCATGAGAACACCATTATGTCTGAAATCTGAACCATCTGCTCAATCACATACAGACTTGCAATGAAGCAAATCAGAAGTGTGGGAGAGGTGAGAGAAAGAATAGCTGTTAAACAAGGAGCTTAATCCCATCAGGAAACTATGCTTAAAACACCGTCACACTGATCTACATAGATAATAGAAGACCCAAGTCACCAAATTACATTAAACTGGTGTTTAATGGTCCACCCTAAACATCACACCCAAACATAACTGATGTTTAAATTAATCAAAAATATGTATTCTTAATACTAATGGGTTTTATTCCTCAGTTCTGGCAAACAGTCACTACAGACTTTCACAGAAACCGCACGTTTGTAACTTTCGGGTGCTAGAAAACAAATGCAACTAAACTTGAAAACCTCAGATGAAATCCTCCTTTTTACCACCAAAAAACCCACACCCACAAGTAATCATGCCATTGTCCGAACGATGCCACTTTCCAGAACCCATATCCTCCCAAAGAGCAGCAGTGCTGGCCCTTGCTCTTAGAACACCAGTTCTATTTTTAGTTCTACATAAGTGAGAAGCAGTAATAAAGCTATTAAGCTTTCCTCTCCCCCTTTACTTCAATTCCAAAACTGAGGTGAATCTCTAAGCAGTTTAAATTATTAGACTCCTTAAACATGGACAATTCCTTACCTTTTATAATCATAAAATATAAACAAGAAGTCTTCAGATCATGTTATATGACTCAAAAGTATTAACACCATTGGCACTATCCTGTAAAGTAAATATTTGTGAAAGGACATACTGAAAATATTTAAGAAACAAACAAAACCTCCCAGGCACTGCTGTTTTATTGAATCTTAAGTACTTTATTTTTCTACCTTCCCATGACACTAAATGTCCCTTTCTTCTTCACACAGAGGCAGGGAGGTTGCACCTCTCTCTTCTAGTCTATTCTGCCAAGGAAACAGAACCACTCAATTGTCCAATTAAGTTCCAATTCAAGTTCAGTTGTGAATGAAGTTGTTCTGATTTGATTTCAGCTTGCCCTAATGAAGCTGTTGACCTTCTTAGAGCCCCTTCTTGATACTTCATTAGCTTTAAAACAATGGAGACAAAAACAGCAAAGTGTGAAGTTGAACCATTGATACTTTTAGTATTACTTTCCATCGTGCTCTTTACATGTTTTATAACAGAATGTATAGTTGTGCACTGAGCCAAAACTTTCCCTAAGCTCTCCACCATGATGCTAATCTCTTTCCTAAACTTCTACTTTATTTAAATGTTTATTACTTTGGATCGTTCAACTCTCAACACCTTCTACATTGTGTTGGCTATTCATACAATTTAAGTACTTTAAGTTCTTTACAATTGTCTCTATAGCTGACAAACTCAAGCAGTACATATACAAAACTTCAGAGGAACCCCACTGCTAAGCTTTCATCAACATGAACATTGGTCTTTTTATTCCTTTATCAACCAGTTTTCAGTTTATGATAACTAAGTAGGGTGAAAACAATGGGTTTTCTTCTCTAAACAAACATTACAGAAGGCACTTTTCAAGTCTAAAAAACACTAACCAGTCAAAAATAATTTTAAAAAGGTGAAGAAGTCTACTTCAGTGACATTTTATTCACATACAAGAGAACCTATCCTGCACAGAACTGCTGTCTTGAATTGGGACCATAAGCATTAGTTCAACAAAAACTTTAAAGCTGGTGCTGTCAGCAAAAAATGTAGTGCCTTCCTTTTCTCTTTGCTATTTGTACCCACCTTTCTCCACCACACCAACAAAATAACCTGGGTTAGGGACTGTGTTTTGTAAGTCACCTATCAAAATGGGGTGGATAGTTTCAACAGGGATTGGGGCCATGATCCAGATCACCACACAATCATTAAAATATATGGTAAATAAAACTGAAGCAGTGGTGGTAGGATGAGTCTGAAAGGCTGGGACAGGCCTTCTTCACTGGCACTCCCTGCCTGAAATGCTTTTGGAGAGAGAAAAGAAAATACATAATTAAAAAAACCCAAACAAAAACAAAATCACAACCAGAACAAAACAACAACAAACACCACAAACAAAAATCCAGCTTCATATACAGAATCTCTCACTGGTGTCACTGATAGATTTGCCTTCCAAAAAATGTTCTGACTTATTTATTTCAGTAACTGCACATACAAATGGCTACAGTATTATCTCAACTGTGGTGACTGCAACAGCAGTGCAATTAGATGCCTATACAATCCCGCATTTGACATGTCATCTTAAACATTATAGTTTATATTCCACTGTAATAAACGTAAGCAGATTACATATCTTGGAGCTGTGTTTTGGCTCAGTTCACACTGGAAGGTTATACCGCCCAGCTTATATTCCATGAAGGATTTACTAGCTACCCTAATTAAGGTTGCACAATTCTTCCATTTTTAAGATGCTGTTTTCAGCAGCTTAAAACCTTGCCAAAGTAACCTTTGGCAAGACTGCTCTGTCCCTCACACACACCCAAGAGAGAAAGGGAAAGCGATAGATTCTGTTCATCTGTCTGAATTTCATTTAAAAAAAAAAAAAAAAAAAAAAGAGAAACGCAGCGAAAAAGAGACAAAACCAAAACAAAGAGGCCAAGAGAAACCCAACCCCCTCCAGGGCAAACA
>JANHGN010024317.1:0-29755 GCA_024605025.1 Megaceryle maxima
GAATCGTGTGAATATTTATTTTTATATAGATATTATAATACATAGATATATATTCTAATATAGTGTATATACAGGCAGTGAACACAGTCTGTTTAACACAGCAGTTGAAACAGTCTGGGCTACCTTGTCTTCTATAGATACAAGGACATTTCTGACAGTATTCTCAAGAAATGGACCCCATTCTTCCCCTCGGCCACCTCTCCTGCTCATCACAGCTGCTGGTCTTTGCATCAGCATGGAAGCCTGGTCCTTGACTCCTTTCATTGAAGGAGATGAGGAAGTGAGTAAAGTCTTTTCACTAGGGACATAGAAGCAATATCTTCTAGCCCCAAAAAGTGCTTCATTTTATTATATTTTGGTAACACTGTTCAAGTAGTTGATTAAGAGTTAAGAAAGTTGAACAAATGCTAGTTATTTACCTCTGTCTCAGCTTTTAGTTCTTAAAAATAATGCAAATTCTATTAATACTATGCATTCATGGGGTTGTCTGCTATTGTGCATTAATTAACATTTCTCCTAAAGCAACATTCTTTTTATCTACATGCTATTTTCCTATCTGTCTGCATAAGGCACCTAGAATTTCTTATAAGATACAGCAATTCAATAATTATTTGAGATTCCCATATACAAATTAATATGATTAGAACATTTAAGTATCATTGCACAGGCAAGAATGAATCCTGAATGGAAAGGACAGACAGTTTCACGAATAAAAGCAGATTTTATGCAGAGGAGGGTAGCAGTCTGCAAAGCTGAATGCATGGTCTGAGATCTTTGCAAGAAAGGATATAATTTAATATATGATTGCATAATAGTTAGCATAACTGAACTTAGCCTTGTTCTGAGCTAGGGGTGCTGCATCTTAAGATAAACCCAAAATAATGAGATTGCTTTTCCATAATATGGAGAACACATTCCTAAAGAAAGCTCAAAAGTTCTTCAGGCAAAAATGTGGCAAATTTTTAAATACTGCAATGTCAAAACCTTATTCTCTGCACACAAGTGACCAGCCACATTCTGCACTTCCTAAGAATGAATAATAAAACTGACAGTAAATACAAGGACTGATCATCACGACATAGTAACTATAAAGAAAGGAAAACATGATATTGAACTGGATCAAGTAGTAGTTGATAACATAAAGATGACTACTTATTACCATGTAAATGCTGTGACTGGAGGCAAGTTAATAATAGTCATGTATGTGTAAGTCATTAGGATTTCTTGTGGTAGCCCCGTAAATTATACATGAGCCTGCTTTTAGGGACATCACCTTTTTTTGCACATAAATTCAAGGAAGCATGCAGAATTATTCTTGTTTACATAGCAGTTTTAGGAAGAAGGAATCTCATCATCTGAAAAAAAAACCAAATCACATTACATCAAAATGAATGAATGCAGTCAAAAGTCATGATAGTTCAGTCTGTGCTCCTGCACCTCAGAAGGCACACTTTACTTAATGGCTAATGGGGGAGGGCTCAGAAGCTCCTTAATAAACACATTTACACACATCTTGACGAATGCCTGGAATTAGCCAAGTGCTTAAGAATCTCTCTAAATTAAGACATCTGTAGGGATGATATGCAAAACTGTCAGTGCAGTATAACCCATATTCAAAAATGCTAATGGGTATTAACCCACATGAATTAATAAATAATTAACATGCAACATCTCTTTGCATTTAAAGACGACATTTTCAAATCTTTCAATCTACTCAGATTAGATTACAATCTCTTGAGCAAGCAGTTTTTTCAGCAACCCCATCCAGAAACTGTTTCTTATTTCCAGGACATCAGGTTTTTCCTATTTGATTCAAGATTATTATTATCAGCATTTAAAAAATAAATTACCCAGCAAAATTATTTTAATGTAACCAAGTATTAGAAGATAATTTTTCAGCTAAGAGTTCAGGAACACCTGATTGACAGAAGTATGTGTAACAAGGCTACAAATCAAGCTTTAAATTTCCTGTGACCGAGTGAAAATCATGATGACCCAGTACAATCTAACTCTGTTGTTTCAAATACAATAAAAAAAAATCTGATGGGTTAACCTTGAACCAGCAGGCTTTATCATGATTCCCTAGTGACCAGCATGGAGCCACTGTACTCTCCATAAATAAGATCAGGTGTCCATTCTTTATCCAGATCAAATCTGTGCTGCTGTGAAACCAGGATTGCACAGGCCCCATCTCAGTGAGTATGGAACCGCAGCCTAGTCACAATAAATACTACAATAAACATACAGAACCTCTAATAGAGTGAAATTAATGCAAAACCACATTAAAGCCCTTAAAATAATTAAGAAATCTATTTTCTAGAATAACAGAATTCCAGTGCTTTGAAAGACAAAATGTAGCAGATAGAAACGCAGGTAAAAGAATACTTCCACCAGATCTATTTTCATTATGCCAAATAAAAATAAATTTCACAAAATAGAAAAAGTTTATTTAGAAAAAAACTGAAAGGGAATGTCTGGTGTCAGAGACCTAATTTCTAATGACTTTGCTACTCTGTCAGCAGTAAAGTAGAATACAGCTTTCACTGTTAGAATAGGACCTACTATATGCATGCATCAAGGCAAGGCTAACGCATCTTCCAGACTGAGGTACCTCAGAAGAAATACCTGAAGAAATAGAATAGACCAAATCTTGACTTCAGTGTAAAGCCTAAATAAATGGCTGCATTTACAGAATCTTTACAGAGGTCAGCTGGGACACTAACACTATTGCTTCATGACAAAAAGCATGGGTAACACATTTCTGTAGATCTGACTACAACTTCTCAGCAGATGATCCTTTGGTTGGTCACTCCATATAGCTCTGATTCACTTGACAAGCACCAAGCATGCTACTATCAAGCGAAAGGAGGAAGAACTAACTGTGAAGTCCAGCCCCATTGTTCAAGAGACTTCTTGCTCTGTATTTTCTCCTTTGGCACAGGATTTGACTCCTAAGTCTTAAATTTTTATTACTCAGTGAAAGTCACTCTAAGATAAACGACTCATGAAATTAAAAAAAAAAAAAACAAAACACAAACAAACAAAAAAAAAAAACCTGAACCAAACACTTTTCCCCCCCTTAAATCAAAACCACTGTGCCAGTCTGGAATCCCCTCATGATAGTGTGAGCCCATGACAGAACAGTGTCATAGTTGCTTATGATAAATCACAGAAAGTAAAATTAATATTTCATAAATGGGAAAGTGGAAGTTTGGCAGGAAACCAAGATTCTTCCAGGACATCATTCTAAAACATGACAGAACAAGAAACCAGAATATAAATAACATTGTGCCACTCTTTTGATGACCTTTTGGTGGCCCACCTAAGTCACCTGCAGAAATAGAAGAAAGGAGAGTGGTAAACTTTTTTTAAGAACACTGATCCACTTCCTGCCTGCTGTGTCATTTCTCAATGACTGTACATGGATTTGCAAGAGGAACTTCAAAGCTGAAGTCTCATTCTACAGCTTACACCTTTCCAAGTGGAAAGGCAAGTCCATGGCAACACGTGATACCAGTCTGCATGCCTGCATACCCAGCCACAAGCTATTCTCATTTTCCTTCAGATGTACCTTGCTCTTGCTCAAAATTTCACACCATTTCCAAGGCTTTGTTTTCTCCATTGTATCAGTGGTGCTGCCATGTACACTTTATACACACAGTTATGTAGCTCTAGCAACTTTACAAAGCTGCATCTTCTAACATTACGAGCTGGCACTCCTTCTTTCGACAATTTTTGCTCAGTGAGTAATTAGCCACTGTGCAAGCATGGTGAGTGACTGTAACCAGCCTAGTGTCACTGTCATAGAAAGAAATGACAGTTCCTTATATTCAACAGTTGATAAGGATGGCTTTTGATACATGGTTAAATTTTGCTTTGTGTATTACTCTAAAAGATTTGAATTTAGATTTGTTTTTAAAAGAGTTTTTGCTTTCCAGCTACAAAATAATCTTTTAATTTAGATTTCATTTTCAACAGCTCACTCCTTGTTTACAAAAATGCCCTGCTTAAAGCACATTAAAATAGTGAATCGGAAAATGGATGCTCTAATTTTCTTTCTAAATGAATTAAAAAAAATAAAAAAAGAAAATGTAATAAATAGATAAAGCCTTCATAGAGAATTGCAGCAATTATATCTCCACAGCTACAATATAACCCAAAACTTTGCAAAGGCTTTGATTATTGAACCATGGCTGAAGTGAATAATTTGGCTTTCACTAAGAAAACAAGCACATTCATTCTCACCACAATGGAGAGAGGCAGTTTTAATTAAACCTTATCAAAAGATGAATAAAGAATAAACTCAATACCCATTCTACAGAACTCTATTTTCATCTGTTTAGTTTAAGCTTGCCATGTTCATGCAATAATTAACCACTGTCCAAGGAATGCTGGAGTTGTGTTAATGTTGGTAAAGATTTAATTAGTTCAATTATCTGGAGAGTATTGGAGGCTCAGCACAGTACCAGTTTCTTCAGGCTTTATAGGTACCTCGGATCAAAATATATTAAACTGAAATGTAAGTGAACAGAGAAAACTTACTATTTCACTTCAGCTACTGAATGACTGTGTGCTTAATACTTTTAGCACCCTCATTTTAAAACAAGTTTCAGAAATAGAATAGGTAAGCTGTGACTTACCCATTCTCCCAGATCACCTCTTTTTCCTAAGTCAGCTTATAAACATATTTTAAACAAAATTAATTTTCTTTTAGAAAAGAAAACCCTTTGCTTCTTTACACAAGAAAAAGTATAGTTCCTTTTACATTTTCTTTCCCCCCCATTGCCTACATATTTCACGTCTTTCATGGAAAGTGAGGCATTTAGAAAGCATTGAAAGCAGTGACACAGACAACTGTTTCAATCTGTCAGACAGCACGGACAGACAGTAGGGATCATTTCAGAAAATAGAGCGGCCCCCCAGCGGCCTGACCTTCCTGGTGGGAAAGTGAACACGGCGCGGTGCTTGACAAGCTCACCAACAAAGGAGTATATTTAGTCCCCCCAAATTCTGACACGCTTCTCACAGGAAAAACGCAAATGGGGATGAGGCGTCATTGACTACTGCGAACAAATGGTCATTTCTAATTGCAGATTGTACCGTTACTGCGAAACAAAAGGGAGAAGATGAAAAGTGAAAACATAACTTCACTATAGGCAGACTGTAAGCCTTGGAGTGAGCCCAGTTCCTATTCTCAAACTGTTCAACTCCCTATCAGATGCTATTCAAGATGTGAGCCCTCTGGATCAGTGTGTGCAGCTCCTGCTGCCTTCAGTGGGAACAGAGCCCAGGAATGAGAACATTAGATCTCCCTCTCTGTGTTACCAAGGTATTATCATTAGCTATTCTTTAGAAGGGATGCTTGAATAAACCATATTCATTTTCCTGTAAGGTTTAAATGACGTGTTTATTACCACTGCAGTCTGTCTGTCCTTTGTTTTCCCAACACTGTGTTTTGGAGTATGAGTTCTTTATAACCAGTGAATGCTGCACAAAGATGGCCAGCATGTAAGAAAGTCGCATGAGTTTATTTCCTTGAGGAGGTAAGAACTGTAGGTGGCTGCTGTAATTTTTTTATGAAGCAATAAAAACTTCTGAGTTAATACAAAAGTAACTGTTTTGAAATTGCATACTACATTATACCCAGATTGGATTCAAGCTGTCTATTTTTCTCTGTAGGCAGTCAAGAAACTGCTTTATGGATAGCACTGCTACGCTTCCCAGAAGTAAATACCAGTGAATAACCCCCCATAACACACTGTACCTCATTTTCTACTCTTCACATCAGCTGGAAAAATGTAAACACTTTAAGGAATAAATGAATTAAAGTTTCTCATTAAGGATTAAATAAGTGAAGGTGGGAACTGCACACTGAGTGCCAGATACTGCCTCAATTCAGCTACTGTTTTGGCCAAAATTTTATCTCCCCTTCTGGTTTTCTCTAGTGGAAGAGAAAAGGAGATGCTGAAATTCATTCCAGCTTTTCTTGAGTCTAGATGGCAGATAATGCTCAGCAAGCAACTGGATATAGCACATTTTCCATCAACCACGTCCCCTTTCTGGCACTTGATTTTTAAGTTACATCAACACTCTTAAGACCAGAGGTGCCTTGGTGCCCTACAGCTTATCCCTCTCACACTTGCTTTTTGCCTGCTGTTTCTGTGAGGCTTTATGATGACCATGTCAGAGCAAACTAGGCTAACAGATGCTTAAGTATTTAATGACTCACATTTATCATAGTTGAACAAAAACTGTGCTGAAACACCAATGTCTATCTCTGAGTGAGCATAAAGAAGCATCTGAGGTTAAAAAAAAAAAGTTCAAGTCACAGCATGTACAACTGAGAGCCAAATTTAATCATATGTGTACTCATTTATTAAAAGGACTCTAACTTTTCCCCTTAATTATAACTACTAAGCAACTGCAGAATGAGCACAAATATATCCATACAGATACAGCTTCATATTCTTTGGTAACTTAGAAATTGCTAAAAAAAGAGGTTTAGTTTGGGACTTCTGGTTCATTACCCATGTAAGAAAAAAAAGATCAGAAAATGAAGAAGAAATCTCAGTAGTGGCACAATCCTTTACCCCAACTACATTTTAAAACAGTGGTTTTAGTTGGCAGGAAACTGTATTTGCTTAACAAATAACTGTTTTGGAGGAAGCAGCAAGAATTTGGCTGCCTTAAGCCTAAAGGGATCTGATTTTTCTGCTCTCTCCACTTTGAGAACGTAATTCTTGTGTTTTTCTCCTAGTCTGAAAACATTTTGTGATATAGGAGTTCAGCTGAGAAGTATCAGAGAACTTTGTCTACACCAAAAAAGGAACTTCGGGGTATTTTGTGCCGATAATGAAAGGAACTTGTTCAGTTTTGCAGTGCAAGTTGTTTTTACCACACAAATTCTCTGCTTTTTTTGTTAGCAGAGAGAAACACTGAGTCTTTTGGTTTAGAAGATCTTCAAACAGACAGTAGTGTGTAAACAATCCCAAAGTACATAACTTTACTAGAACAACCTCCAGTCTGTGAGCAAAGGCTTCAGAAAGGCCCCTTCATCAGATTTTCTTCTGCTCTTCACCCTGAACAAAGCCTTGGCTGACAATACCAAAATCTCCTCCTTTCTTCGGATTAAAGTCCCTTTTCAGGAGAAGTATGCAAATGCTATACGTGTTTCCCTTGCTGAGGCTACTCTAACCCAGTTATCTTTTCAGTGTCTATTTCACTGCAGCAGACCATCCTACTGGCTGACAGGGAGACCAGCCTTCCAATTCAACCTTTCACAACACTGACAGTTGGATGCTGGGGCCTGCCATGAACTCTAAAAGGAGCTCACTTAGTCATAATTAACTATTCCCTGCATATTTCCTAAGGTATGGTAATTGTGCTAAAAGCCAACAAGTGAAGCATTCATTCTGGTTTTCTTTTAAACTTTCATTTTTCCACAGCAGTCTCTTTCTCTCCCCATACCTCCCCCCACCTTAAAAAACAAACAAACAAAACCCCAAAAAACAACAAAACCAAAATGAACAAAAAAACCAACCAAACAAAAAAAACCCAAACAAAACAAAACAAAACAAAACCCCAAAACAACAACAACAACAAAAACCAAACAAACAACAACAACAACAAAAAAAAAAACCCCAACCACACCCCAAAAAAACCCCCCACCTTTTCTTTCCTTTCCTCCTTCCTCAAAACATTTAGAGTAAAGAAAAGGACTGATGGTGGAAATAGGGAGCTGCAGAAAAATGTGATGTAGGCAGTTCAAAAGGCAAAGTCTGCCATAGGATACAGGACCCTATGGCAGCACTGAGCTATTCAGCTAGATAAAACATAAAGAAAAATGAAATGAGTAGAATAAAATGATGTCATTAATTCAGAATGATGGGCATCGTTATTTGGGTAACAGGGAGTGGTGAATATACATTTTTAATTCCTTAGACACAGTGATAAGCGATTGTTTCCATTAGCACCAGAGTAAATGTATTGGATCAACCTAAAATCTTCAGAAGTTATGCAGATGTAATGCACTTCACACACTGCTCTTCCCCCCTTCCCACAATGCACACACAGACCACGTCCCACTGCATGAAGTGGGGGTTCTCACAAGGATACGGTATGATGGATCCAGCCCCATATACAGACCACCTTTATCACTCTTGAGATGGGAAGTCTTAGGAAGCTGACACAGATAAAATGTGACCTCATGTCTGTTTTTTGCTTTAGGTTAAATGAAGGAAGGGTGACAAGACTCTCTGTTTACTTACTGACATTGCATCTGACGGAATTCTGTTGTCATTCAAAAAGTTTGGGACCTACAGAATACCTATCTGTCAGAAATTTGCATTGTCCATATACAAAAGCAAGTGATGGTAAAGCTAAATCTCCTCACATTCCAATCTCCACTTGGATGTACACCACGAGCAAAGAAATCACTGGCTTTTGCAAAAAATCCATGATGGGGCTGTAAGGGGTGGGGCTGGGGGGGTGGTGTTAGCACTGCAAATTCAGCAACTGTGCTAAAAGCGCCAAACACACCACTGAGGTTCCTTATTATTATACAGCATTTTTCCAGTGCTACAAAATATGGTAGGACCCTCCAAAACCAAGGTAAGTAAAACCTGAGATCTACAGAATTTACATGCTATGCGTCAGGTGTAGTGTACAAAATGAAGTTAATAAACAAAGAAAGGGATACAGGAGAGTGAGGACAAAGCTTCAGGCAACAAGGTCATGGAACAACTTTTAGTTAAGTTCACATATTAATGACTCTGGTTCTACTTTTTAGTAGCATCCATCTACCTTTAGTACCTACCTTTATACTACATTTGCTTTAAACTCGTAGAATATTTTAGAATACAAAGACTTTGCAATTTCTTTTCTTCAAACACCAGAGTACAACCACCTATTGAAGAATGAATTTAATGTAAGTTGGGTAACAGCTGGGTAAAGCTGGGTGAGCTGGGTAAAGCTGGTCTCTTCTCACAAATCACAACTGATAGGACAAGAGAAAATGGCAGGGGAGATTGTGCCAGGAGACATTTAGGCTGGACATTAGGAAAAACTTCTAAGCTGAAAGGGTTATCGAAGACAGGTGCAGACTGCCCAGGGAAGTGGTTGAATCACCATCCCTGGATGTATTTAAAAGCCATCTAGATATGGTGGTCAAGAATATGGTGTAGTAGTGGCCCTGGTAGAGTTAGATAATGGCTGGATGTGGTGATCTTAAAGGTCTTTTCCAACCATAGTGACTCTGTGATTCTGCAAAATGCTTCCAAAATCCTTTTCCCTTCCCTTTTACTTCTAGACTATACTAAATTTGTGGATTAATATAATTTGTAATGGCAGGCAAAAACACACTAAGATCCAAGCTGACAAGCTGCTGCTGGAAATCTTACTGAACTATTTTATCATCATGGTCTGTAAGTTTTATTTTCTTAGGGGGGGATGTTTGGGGGGTGTGTGGGATGTGGTGGTGGTGTTTATTTAACTGGGTTTTTTTTATTGTGATCACAGGACACAGTGGATTAACAACAGAAATTCAGAACATCCAGCTTCTCTTAATAGACATGAGCTGAAAATTTTGATGCTTCCACAATGTTAGGAAGAAACTATGCTTGTTTTCACACAAATATAATAGGTGAGAAATACCACACAGATAAGAAGCTTTGAAGATTTCACCTGGTGGAGGTCCTGCATTTTTGCCCACACTGTTCTGCTGCTCTCTGAAGCAGCATTGCTTCCTTCAGTCCTGCAGCTGGAGATGTTTCTTCTACCTCTTATGCTTCTGTAAGGTCTCGTGCATCCAGACTTGTGTTTATTCTCTGCCTTCCACAGTAAATTGCAGAAAGAGAATTAGCTTTCTAAATCACTCTGCTCAACTGAGGCACATTTCAAACATCTTTCCAAGTCCCCAGGTGTGCCATGGTTTAGGAGACCCTACATTTAGGAGTCTGGCAGAAGGAGTTCTGCTGTCTGGTGACATAAGCAACACTATGACTTATTAGTAACGCTCCTACTTTCAATATCACACAAGCTGGTACTGTAGTCTCCCAGAAAAGTGTGGGGTTTGGAGATTTTAGGAAGTGAGGAGTACAGCATACACAAGAGAGCAAATCTAGGACTTGAAAATTCAGAAAGTCTCAGCTGTTAAGTTCTCCAAGGAAATATGGCAAGGGTTAATGATCCAAAAGCAATGCTCCATCTGCTAAGAAAATCAAAAGCAAGACTTATGTATAAAGTTCCTGGTCAAGGATTTTGACAAGGTCAGGTAAAAAAAACCTTCAATGTGCCTTAATCTATCTAAACATACCTCCCTAAAGATTTAGTAATATATGTAAATAGCTTGTGGGATATTTAATGTAGGGGAAGGATTTAGTAAAAAAAAAACCAAAAAAAGAAAAAAACCCCCACCTACACAAACAAACAAACAAACAAAAAAACTAAAAAACAAAAATGAAAGAAAAAAAACTAGTGAGGCAAAGTCTTAGAAAAGGATTTTCAGAGAGGGCTATCAGTTTACTGCAGCCCACAGTTAACAACACAGATGGAAAAGAAGATTAAAAAGTGAATAATATAAAAGTAAAGGACTACAGACACACACTAAAAAAATGACACATCCCAATCATAGGTTCAATTTATGAATTATTTTATACTGCCCTATTTAATTTCAAATATAATACACAAACCAAAAATTGAAGTGTTACTGATTGAACCACATTTCATCAACAACTGCTCATATTACATAGAGTGGTTTAGGCCTCAATGGATTTTTCCAACACTCTTTACACGTCCACCTCCCAAAAAAAGGCACAGGCAATTCATACAGCAAGTGTTTTTACACACAAGTAATGACAAAAGTAGTTACTGACATGGAATACGTTTGAGCTTCTTGCTGGCTAAAAAGTGATTCAGAAAGATGGGTGACTTCGCAGAACGCAGACTAGCAAGTTCCAGTGATTGCTCATAAATTTGGGGGAGAAAAGATATACAAATCAGATAATGAATATGCAATTCTCCTACTCACTGCTCCTGCCTGATCTTCCCCAGAGAGTCAAGGAACAAGACAGGATTCATTTAGGATAGAAAAGTCAGGATTTGAGTGAATGACCAACAACTGCAGCTACAGTAAGTCTGAGTAAGAGTAAGGCATTTATTAATTCCTTCCTGGCTGCATTTCTTCATTTGTATTATGAAGTTGCTAGAAGCTAAGAAAACACTGAGTCAGTTTTGAAAATCAGTTGTCTGGTTAAAAAAATAAATTAGAACTAATTGTTAAATTATTTTTTTATGTTTCAGGCTGCAATTTTACTTGCCAGAAAATATAGATATGTGGGAAATATCAGTTGTTTTAACTTTTTTTTTCTTTTTCTAAGAATTCTGAGTGATAACTTCTTTGGTCATGACCTAGGACAGTCAAGGGTCACTAGCCTGTGTCACACACAGTTCTAGGAAAGACCTTATCTGCACTTGCCTCATTTCCTAGCCAAAACATCCTTCTGCTCACCTCCAAGCAGCTGCTGCCAGATGCCAATAGCGACCACAGGTCCCTCAAATATATCTCAGGGTTAAAGACTGGCAGGTTTGTCCAGTGCTTGCTGATTCTTGTCTTTACTCCATTGAGCTAATGGACTTGGGAGATTTCCCAGACAGCTTGCTCTCTTTTCCCAATAGAAGTCTCATTTTCAAATTCCATTCAAATAATTGAAATGTATATCACTTCCCCAAACAAAGCACCAGAGCAGATATCAAGGACTACCTCCTGAACTTTTCAAACTAATTTCCAATTTTTTACTTAACTGATAGTTGGGTATCTAGAGAGCTACCCGGGGTGGGAAAAATTCTTCCATGGAAGTTGCATAGAGGATATTTTTATTCCAATATTCTGCTCTCTTTATTGAACTTTGCAAAGAACCGAGCCTGTGCTGTGCATTCATTAGGGCAGACTATGGCAGCCAATATTCACAGTGCCTATCTGAAAGAATTTTATACTAAAAAGTTATCTGAAAGGTAAAGAATGCCTGTGTCTACAGTGCTTTAGTAACTCTGCTTTTTTGGCAAACTAGCAGACTGTTAATGCTGAGCTTTTTATGTGAAATACAAAACAGAAAACACTCATCTCTAAGTCTCTGTACAAATATTTTGATTAAGAAAGTCCTTTTAAAAAATCTGATTCTGATTCACATTAGGTCAAGAAAAGGAAATTCAACAGCCTGTGGTTACTCAATAAAGCAAATGCTGGCTACTCCATTACCAACTTTAAAGCTTTGATGGATGGAAGAAAATGAAAGCTGAAAAAAAATCATCAAGGATCTGAACACTAAGAAAACATTCCTCAGCATTCAACCAAGAATGAGCATGAGCTGCAAACTTCTGACAGAAGTATATGTTTAATATATAAAAGACACAATTCCCTAACACGAAGAGATATAGTTTGCAAAACAGTTCTTCAGGAACAGCTTGCAGCCTTTAAATCACATTTCCTCAGCCTGAGATGGTATTGTTGTGTCTATGTTAGTTTTGATAAGGGAGCCAGCCCTATTCCCACTGAATTCTATAGCATTCTCCCATTGTCTTCAGGAGGAGTAGAGACAGACTGAAAGCCTCACAAAGATACTACGATAAAAGACTCTGGAAGGTACCATGAGCTCATCTTATTTTCTTAACATTTGTGAAAAAAAAAGAAAAAAAAAAAGGGGTGGTGGTGGTGGTGGTGTGGGTGAGCATCAATGCAGCTCATTTCTACTGATATGCAGTATGTTTCTTATATGAAAGTACAGACCAGTGAAGCAAATGAATGGTTAGCAACATTAATAGCCAGGAGCTAGCTAAACTGCCTGGGATGAAGCATTTGCTTGTAATTTTACCACTACAGCATGTCTTGGAGAAGACTAAGCATTTTGTAATGCTGATACAAGCAGCAGACCCTGTAGTCTTCACTTCAGAATAAATTTTATAGGCTAAACCTAAACATTTTATTTATTTTTAAATCCATACTTTCTAAGGGTATGTAGTTTTTCCTGGAAATCAAATTATATCATGCAGCTGAAATTGCATTCTGATTTTATGCAGCCCAACTACGTATTAAAAATGATCTCTGATTCAACTTGTAAAAGAAATGTGTCTTTTAACAACAGCAGCTGGCAAAAAAAAACCCAATCCCATTGCATCTAGAAAACAAAATGCTGCCCCATGTTAATAATGAATGCAAGCTCATTTCTTTCACATTCTGTTAAATTGCTAAAATTGCCCAGATAAACCATTGGAGAGTATGTCAGGTTTAATTAATAGAATGTGACCTGATCATTTCCACAGTTGGGAAGAAAGAAGTTGGCATTCTTTAAATCCAAAGCTCAACCTGAAGATTATGCTAAGTTGCTTCATTCATAGTCCACACTCCTCTGCACATGTCAGGAGGACAGCATTTGTCCCCTCTAGTGATAAACAAATTATACATGAAATCAATTCCACTTCACAATAATTTTCCCTATTGGGTATTATCTTTCCTCCTCTGCTCCCTCCAGTTAAGCTTGCATCCTGTAACTTGCTAATGAGCTGGGGGCTTTCTGTTCCAGGTGGCACCCCCTGCCTCGAAGTCATGACATTTCCCATTTCGAATGCTGCTGGCATTTTTCGACAGCTCCTGCTAACTAGCCTTTTTGACCTGCACTAAGAGGAACTCATCTGATTGAATCCTCTAACCTGCCAATCACGCCAGCAAATGATCTTCACAGTCACTCCCAAGGCAGGAGGGGAAAAAAAAAGGGAGAGTAAGAGTGGGGGAGAGAGAGAGAAAGCTAGTGCGAGAGTGATGGAGCAGGCAAGCAGGCAGCCTCTGCAGCTACCTAATGAGAGCACTTTAAGTCTCCGAGGCAGCTGAAACATTGAAAAACTGGTGGGAAAATTAGGACAGAACTGAATTCCTGATGCTGTAATTACTGATTTCTTTTCACCCTGAGATCATTTTGAGAGCAATACCTCTGAGATGTGCCATTTTCTGAAGAACTCAAGTTAATTTTTATCATATAAACAGAAAACAGATAGAATTTTCCCTGTCACCATCAACATGCAAACCTCATAATTCTGCTCTGCCAAATGGCGTTCTTTACAGAATTAATTAGGAGCTGTAAGCTCGTTAAATGAATGTCTTCACCTAGGGATGATTATGAATTTTTTGTTGCTGTTGATGCAAGCCATAAATAGCATTTTTAACCTAATTTAAATGCTGGCAACATTTACACTTCTCTATTTACAAGTGTCTGCACACAGATATATAAAACAAAAAAATACAGTATCCACATAATCTAGATGTGGCTGTCAGCTGAAACCAAGCAGAGTCATGACAATGACTCAGTTGTTTTGATTTTGTTCATTTTACGATGTGACAGACTACTTACTGCTGAATCTTTCAAGTACACAAGGACAGATTTAATTGTGTAGATTTTCTTTGCCTTCAGATGACTAGTTTTGCCCTTAATCAAACTTTGCAGGTGAACTGTAAGCTAACTAGAATTTAATACACATGTGATGCACACACTGAACAAGAGAGGTAATAAAAGCAATTGTACAAAAAAATTTCAGGGAGAAAACTTAAATAAAAAGGCTTATTCCATGATATTGCATGCTGTGACTGTATTGTTACAATATCCATTCCAGAAAAGATAATGCACAGTCAGTCCTTATATTAATGTCAAAAGATGGTTACAGAAACTGCTGTACAGAATTAATAGCTAGGTACTAATGGCAGAGAATGATCACCCATAATTACCAATTAAAAATACATATATGGTCCAAAACAATATTAATAATGTATAACAAGGCCACAAAATTAAGGAAATACATAATTCTGTTTGCACTTCTTAAAATATCCCAAAGATACAGTTTTAGTGTTATTCTTCCATATTATATATTTTTATTGGAGAATTTAGTATTTTTTCCTGATTTTTTGGGGGTTTCCTTCTCAGACTTTTCATAGCAATTAACAAGATCAGCCTGTGGGGAACCCATCCACCTTCATCCCAGCTTATGGAGCACAATAAAATTATTTTTATTATCTGAGCTGTAAACTATTGCTGCATTTTTAGGCAAGAATCTCCCTGCAACTCGGAGTATTCAGTGCACATTTACTTTAACGGGTGTTGCCTTCAGAGCCAGTTTTGCTGTGGTTGGTTTAGTTTCTTTGTTTTGTAGAAAATCTGATGATGTAAACTACAGGCTCAAAATAGCAACAAAATCTCGCTTTCTATGGAAATAATTCTGGTATATGGCATTACTAAAATTAATTTTTTGTTTACAATTTGGCTTGAAGTAAAATTTTCTGTTAATTCTGAATGCTGCAAATGATGCCTGAGAGGCAATGCCTTTCATTAGCTTTGCTGTCTCTCTGGGTTACAGGCCATGTGTCAGTGCTGGAAGCCCCTGCTTTGTCTGGAAACCTCAGTTTCTCCCCTTCAGTGGTTCCACTCTTCCTCTTAGACAAAGCCTAACTGAGGAGTCATGTGAGGAAATAATCCTAAAGGAGAGGTGACTGTCCATGGGAGAATAGGGAGAGTTTAGACTCGCTTTTCCCTCCTTCCCAGTCATTGTCATTTACACATTGTCCTCTACGCATTCAAATGTCATCCCAGACTATCAGCCCACTGCAACTCAAACAGCCTTTCATGCCTAGACACTTCTTAAAGCATCAACGGACCACAAAGACTGTCTAGTGGGAATTGCTTGCTATCCTAATATTAATAATACAATACGGTGAACTTGTGGCACAGCAGATTCCACCCTCTGTCTCCTAAATTTAAGAACTAACTGGAAAGATAAACAGCACTGCAACTGAGCACGTGCATTAATGCAAATTATCACTAATATCTTTCCTACAGCACAAGCAACTGTTAAATTAAAAACGTCTACACTAAAATTATTTGAAAAGCAATCTTTACAGTGCTGAAGGCAAGTTACCATGCATTAGAAATTAACTGAAAATAGGCTCCAGACTATGCAACAGCACAAGAAAATATGGTATTGTCCCTTGACAAAAGTTATTTGAGACAGTAGTAATGCTTCCTTTCTCTTCTGCCAGCTCTGCAGCTGATTTAGCCATAGAAATATTGCAACCTAAAAAAAAAAAAAAAAAAAAAAAAAGACAAGTGCATATTCACAAAGAATAAAATGGAGTATATAATTTCAAGGAAGACAACGTCTCCTAGCCATGGGGGTTTGAAATACTTGTCCTACCGAGTACAATATATAACAATATATATGAAGGCTTCCCCTCTTTGTCTTGCTTCCTTTCTTTCCTGCTTCTTCCTTAATCCCTAAAGAAACTCCCAAACTATCTCTCCTCCCAAAATCCTGTCTATGACTTTGGAAATCCAGTTCAGGCTTACTTATTTCCATCTACTTATTTCCAGGTGTAGATCCTGTCCTGGTCTTTTGGTCTGTGGATCGGACAGGTTTTCAGCACCACTGTTCAGATTGCTCAGTGAGACTACAAGGCATCCTTCATGGATTTGCTTTCCATACATCTCTGCATTAGATTACCAACTCTGAATAAAGATTCTTACCACAAAAGCCATGAGACTACATATTCCACCGAGTGCAATTAGGTGACTGTATTTCACATGAAAACAGACAATGCAACCTATTACAGTCCTGACACAGGAACACCACTAAACATATTCTTATGTCCCGTGAACTCCTTGATCAGATGGTGGGTTCCCATTTCTGTGGCATACTGGGGGACCTGATAGACTTCTGTATGAACAGTGGCTCCATCCTCAGTCCTCACATGTCACTTAAGTGAAATGGGTGCTTTATACGAAGACAAGAGTTGCACTTGCCAGCTATTTGCTCAGTCTGTTTCACACTGTGCAGTCTACTGAATACAAGGGGATTTTCTTTATAGTTGAATAGAGGGAAAAATTCAGTCTATAACTCTTATTTTAGACTAATAGGTATAAGATAACAAATTCTTAGATATTAAGAGAAGAATGTAGTCCAATGTCTGGAGTTTTTCCCTTGTGAGTTAAATTTAGGGCATATTCTATCAGTGTAGTGATCTTATTCTTTGATATTAAGCAGAGCACAGCTGGAACAGTCTCATAAACCATTATGTTGTTAACATATTAAAATAATGGCACTAAAAGTAATAGAGAGCCAAAAAATATCTTGGATCCAGCACTTATCTTTCACAGCTTAATACTAATTTAACATTTCACAAAATTGATGTCACAATTTTGAGTCTGTTTAGTACTGTCATTACCGGACTCAAACCCAAATTGCTTTCAGCTGCCCACCACAACTGCATCTTATTAGCCTCTTCACAAAAGCCAATTTATGCAAATCCAGTATTAGTTAAATAATTAAACTGACCCTCAACATTCATGGATAGACATTGTCTAGTGCTAAAAGATGCAAGAGAAATTTAAACCTCCCATCTTCAGTGCTTAGGCCTCCATCTTTTCAACTACAGCAGCACAATGACTGTTTGTCCACATCTCTTTGAAACCATCTACTAAAAAACCAGAAGTACATTTAAGAAATGAAACTGTTAACTGCTGTGCTTTTATAGCTCTGCTTTTCTCTCCCAAGTCAGGTTTACACTGAATTTCAAGTGTGTTTTCTCACACCTATAAAACACTACTGGCTACATTCAGCTTTTGATGAAATGACAAAATCTGGCTGACATACAGTAAGTCAGTCCAGATTTTCTCTTTTACACAGATCTCTCTCCACCGTAATTACTACAGTTTTATCCCCTCAAGCTGGACAGATGAACACTTAGAAGCATGGTATATGGTTTTCCACGGTGATTCAGCAACACTAGGATACCCAGGACAGAGTAAACGCAGGGGAGTAGTGCATGAGAATGACTTTTCAATACTGACTGCTGGACACACATGCTGCTGGACTACAACTTCACTGTGGCTCAACTAGGGCAAGGCAGGCAAAAATTGTGTTCCCACACAACAGTGCTGAAGTGTACTCTTACACAGTTTGCAAAGGTAAAACTGCAGATGACAAACAAAAACTGCTTGGATGGGGATTGCAACAACAGCCACCTCTCTAGCTAGCAAAGAGAAAAAGGTAATTTAACATAATGATTCTGTGTTGCTGAGCATTTTTTTCCCATTACAGTGGTGACTGTCACCTCTTCAGCTTTATTCTGTTTTACACAGCTGAGCTGACCCTAATGACACCATCGTCCCTTCAACTGGCTGGGCTGGTGTCATTTGCTGGCTTAAATGAACACAGAAGAAAGAATTCAGCATCCTGTGATTGAAATTCAGGCTTGCTCGGATGCATGTGCGTGTGGTGAAGCAATACAAATAAAGACCACTTTTTGTTTTGCTCCAATGAATTGTCAAAGAGATTTAGAAAGCCAGGGGATCTCATTATGGTAATACAGGTTAAATACTTTAAAAGCATATGGTGTTACTCTCCTGAATGAAGCTGTCCCTGCCGGCTCCGGGAAACAGACAATAGGCCAGAAACACATCTCGTGTCTCTGGTCCACCAATAGGAACTGGGGATTATAAATCACCACGAGAAAACATTGCATGCTATCTGGTATCAGGTAATGCCTTTCAATGTCTTTTCAATTACAATTTGATTCATCCTTGTCCGAGAGGAACAAGCTCTAGCCATGTATTCTACTGGCCAAAGGAAAACACAGCTCAGAGTTTGTTATGGTCCATTCTGGTCTCGATAGAACAGTATCTGTACAGATGGGTGAATGCAGTATACACTGTATCTCAGCAGTATACACTGTATCTCAGCAATCTGTAGAGATGGGGAATGTTTCCACAGAGATACTTCCTTCCCATAGGGAAAAAAAATATCAGGGAAAACCATCAGGCACAAAATAAAAATGTTTTGCTTTATCACACAGCTTTAAAGATGCTTGGATATGGCCAAAAGATTTTTTCCCTTTCTCCCCCAAAGGCCTTGTCTAATTCATTGCTGACAGATTCTGCTCATTATCACATCTTTGCTAATTTTCTCCAGTAGGGAGCAGTCTCAACATTGACCTTGGTAACTTCAAATGTCAGCTCTTGCCCCATGGGCACTGAAATGTGTTGTCTCTCTTGGAGCCAAAGACAATGACACAGTGTAGTCCACAAAGACCTTATTAGTAGTCTGAGTCTGACAGGGATTATCTAGGTTTTCAGAAACATGTCCTAGGTTACTGCTATTTCAAGGAGTTTTTTTGATTTGTAAGCAGCTATGCTGCAGACAGGGAGCTGAAGCACTACAATATTTTAAAGATAACAGAAATTCTCAGAGATGCACCATTTCTTCAGCTGCTTCTTGTAGCTATTTCTGAGGGCAGCAGATGACCTCTAACACATGATGATGGAGCCATTACAAATTTACTGCCTCTAGCTCCTGTCCTTCATCAATCTGCCAGAAATTGCTGCTTCCAAAGTTGGCAGATGATGATGTTTGCCCATGTCTCAGCCACTCCTGGGCAAAGCCCAGTCTCTTTGCTTTCCAAACCCTATAGAAAGGTGGATTTAATTCAGTGAATGTACTAGGGCATTCATTAACACACATGTTAGGGCATTCATTAACACACATGTTAGGGCAGTAACATCTGCCAAGCGTGTGGAGTGAACAGCAGGAGGTGATAATTTCATAAATTATCACAGCAAGATTTGGCATAGCTTCTTTGTTGGCACTCTCATTTTTATTTCCTATTCTGTCCTGGAAAAAGGAAATTAAGAACACATAGAACGAAGGACCAGACACCTAGATATATGACTAGAATTTCCTTCAACACCATCGAGGTTCTGGAGGTGGTTGAAGATGATTCCTAGTTGGGGTTTTCTGTGTGTCTTCTAATAAAATCCTTTACAATTTATAAATGTATAAAAATATATACAATATATTAAAACCAGGACTATTCCCCTCCACACACACCAGAGGATTTAAAGAGCAAATATCTACTATTTTTTCTCTTTCACAGCTTCCTAATGGTTACTGGAATACTTCAAAATTCTGGCCCTTCCTAACTTCCCTACCACCTCTATATATGCATAAAGTCAGTTCAAGAAGATGGGTAAAATGCTTATGTATGTGCCTTGTGCAGGAGACAAGCTATAAGTAGTTGTTTGACTGCTTTTTTTTCATAATCTGATTATGAAAATCATAATTTTGATTATGAATTTCTGATCATGAAAATCATAATTTTGGATTATGAAAATCATCATTTTCATAATCTGATTTATTTCATTGCAATATTGTCACTTTTAAATTTTCCTTTGTCCCCACCGGCTGTGATGTTACCCGATAGCACTCATTGACATTTTAACAGCTTGTAATGTTTGCTACCATCTCTAACTGTGTCTCGCTTATCTGTTAACCTCATGGCCCTGGAGAGCTACTATCATCTTTCTTTTTCCTTTTCATGCATCTTTTTACTTCACTGAGCCTTGTGAATGGAGACTTTAACTGAGTACCTTGCAATAAATACCCCTTCCTTAATACCCCTACTGTCCTGCTTACTCCAACTTTAGTCTTCTTCTAGAACAACTGACTCAGCTCCTAACTCATCCATTTTAATGACTGAACATCCTACTTGCCAGTCACTGCTCTAACATCTTAAAAACATAGCCACCTGCTATTCAGATTAAGCCTTCACCAGACCTCCTTTTCAAAACTGCAGTCTTTTTGTGCAACTCCTTTCACCCGCCACACTGACTTTTATTTCCTCTTGCTTGGTGGTCTCATCCCTTTAAAGATTTCCACCCATCCTGATGATTCCTCATCCAGGTCCAATATCCATGTCCACATTTCTTCTGCTTCCCCTGCTATTCTAGTTTCATCTCATTGATCTCCAGCTCTCTACACTGTATAAGTAAAGAGAACTTCTCTTCGGTACAAATATTCTTCCAGTATTATCTGCTGCTCCCCATCTTATAAGTCAAATACTACAACCAGGAACTGATGTGTTACTGCAATGTAAACATCTAAAACAAGACAGTCCTAAGCCACAATGGAAAGCTGTAATCAATAATGTATATATAGCACAACCTCACATTTGCTAAGTGGCTCCAGATCTTAAACAACAAAAGGTGCTATTCTGTATTTAAGCTGTGGTTGAACAGGCATAACGGTGCAGTGTACGTCAAAGATACACATGGCTCTCTCTGCCTACATATAGCAATTTAAAGTCATCTATATCTGCTTAAATAAGATACTCAGTAAGAATGATCAAATGGTTCTCTTTTGTGCTATTTTACATGCTCATTTGCAAATACAAACTTGCTATTGTATGTTGTATAAATGAAAAAATTACATTCGTTTGGAAGCAACAGAAAGCAGATTCTTCGATGAGAAATGAGGTTTTGTATGTAAGCTTCCAAATAAAAGGTCTTTAGCACAGATGGGCACATTCTAAATTTACTTTAGATGGATGATATGTCACGTTAGAACAGACAAGGTTGAAGAGATGTCTGCAGGGACACAGCCCCAGGAAAAAGTAGGGATTAGCTTGTCAATAAAGATGTAAACAGACTGCTCTGAAGCAGCCTCATTTCTGACATTAGAAAATCTTAAATGGTTTGCTGGCATATAGCTTGTGCAAAAACTGGGGCAGGCCGTCACGACCAAAATCTATCAATTTCAGTTTTTCAGTAGCTACTGCCTATCAGGCAGTCTCCAAAATATTTCTGCATTAAAAAAAAAAAATCATATAAACATACAACAGTAAACTGAACATAATTTATTAGAGAAAGTCTGATACTGTACTGATATCTGATACTGTAACAAGCAGACTTAGCTAAGTATAGACTTATGAAAATATCAACTACATTTATATGAAACTATACCTTTGAATAGGCACATGAGCAGCATGTGCATTTATCTTAGCTCCTAGAACTTCTGTAACAAGCTGTTATAATTGACTCAACATGCAAAAGCAACCATGACTTCAAAAAAAAAAAAAAAAAAAAAAAAAAAAAAGGGCAGATCTGGGTTTTTGAATGAAATGAATCTGCACTTTGGGTATTTCATGAAACGCTGTGGTATGAAATTATTCACAGAAGCATAAAGCAAAGCAGCTGTATAAGGGAATACTGCTAATCCAGAAGAGTCTGTCAAGTAGTTGATCTCACTGAACAAATACTGGGTGATGCATATGGACAGAAGAGAGTTAATGCCATGATATAACAACAACCATTCCCTTACTGTAACTTGGTATGTAGCCTCTTTACTCACCTGCCCTTTCCAGGTTCTGTTCTACTCAAAATATACAAAGTCGTATTATACAGTATTTCACTGCTGAATAATTATGGTTAAAAAGATGGGGTACTGAATGAAAGCCATCCAAGAACAAACCCAGTTCTAGTAGAATTAGTGATATAGATCAAATTCACTAACATTAGAGCATCTCCGTCTCCATCATGAACATCTTTCTGCTATCAAGGCCACCAAATGTACTAAACAAATAATTTCTTGTCCTTGACTCAAAAGTTTAACAACAGAACTGGCAGGACATATTTCATCTCTCCATATTTTAATAGGGGAAAAAAAATCAGACCAAATTAAAGGCGACATCGTGTTTAATCTGCTGGCATCAACTTCTGCAATATTTTTAACCTGTCAGTGACACTGATCCTGTCCATATGGCCAGGAACACTCCTTATATTCACCTTTTTTCTGCAAAAACAGATTATCTATCTGAACATGAGCAATTTAAGAAATGTGCAATTGGGTTTTGTATTTTTTTTTCTCTGAAGAGAACTAAAGTAAAGAGTAGTTTCAAAGATATAGCTTCCAATAGTCATGTCTTACCTGCATTATCGGTTGTGAACATAGGCATTCTTCAATGTTTGCTGTTCGATACACCTTTGCCATAACTATTGTTTTTTCCAAAGACTCTCACACTTTCTCCAGTCTCTGGCTGTAATCTTACATTCGGTACAGTAAAAATAGAAGACACTGCAAAAAAGAGTGTCAGTTCAGAGACTGATTTTTTTACACGGAAGTAGTAATCTAAAAATAATTAGTTAACATATATGGCAAGCACAACACTGTAAATGTATACAGCTTTTATGTATACCACCTATTCAATCAAGCAAGCACTGTAAACATTGTGAATGGAAAGAATCACAGAATCAAAGAAATGTCTGGGTTGAAAGGGACCTCTACAGGTCATCTAGTCCAACCCCCCTGCTGAGAGCAGGGACATCTTCAACTAGAGCAGGTTGCTCAGAGCCTCATCAAGCCTCACCTTGAATGTCTCCAGGGATGAGGCCTCAACTACCTCCCTGGGCAACCTGTTCCAGTGTTCTACCACCCTCATGGTAAATAACTTTTTCCTTACGTCCAATCTAAATCCACTCTTTTCTAATTTAAAACCATTGCCAAAGATGCATGCATTATGATGGAAGCTGTATGATGCAAACATTCTTAGCTGCATGCATCTTCTAAACAAGCTGTTTCTAGGATGTGTGTCTTATCTTGATTTACTTGTCTTGTACACTGCTATACGATTAATATTTTCCACTTCTGGTCTGAGAGCATTTAGAAATAAATAAGAACATGAAAAAACACAGCAAGGTTTTTTAATAATTTGACATCACATACTCTATCTTCAGAATCTTGATGATGGTAGAACTGAGCTATTTTGTTTTACTTCATTTTATTAATTGTTAAAGACAATTAGACTTGTTAAAAATATCCCAACAACTCAAAAACCTCTTACATAAAACAACCCCCTTATGAATGAGCTAGAAAACCCCTGTTACACCAGGTAACTAATTATTAGTAGACATGATGACATGAATCACAAGGATCAAACTGCAAATGGTGAATGACTCACACATTGATGATACGAAAACTCATTTTTACTTAGGATGCCTCACACTCATTGGGAGAAAATAACTGACTTTTAATACCTTCTGAGAACAAATCTCTCTATAAAAATATCTTTGGAGCACTGTCACTGCATGATTGCATGAGGAAAAGTTAGTAGACTGTTTAAAGAACTAATCGGGGCCATAACAATTTCCTTTGGTTTTGCACTAACAACCAGCATAGCTGTAAGTTTTTGCAGCTACTCTTTCATCTTTATGTCTTTAAAAGATCTGGCTATTGTTTCATGCATAAGATCTTCACACAATATTTTTAACATCTCAACTTGCATTTGATATTCTGCTATCCTTAGTAACATACATCATGAATGGTATATATTCTATACAAATACTTTTTCAATGTATGCAGAGTCACCATACTTCTGAGAAATACTGTGATTCCAAAGAAGCAGCATTTTCTGATGGGAAAAAATCAGTTGATTGCTTTCCTCCTGCCCCTCTCTTTTGTTTCTCCTCACCTGTCTTTCCTTGGATTTTGGTACTAAATCCCCAAATTTGCAATCCAGCATTAGGACTAAACTGGACAAAATATATTCCCCGATGAATACTATTCACTACAGAGATCTGCAAAATCACTGTGGCATCTTGATTAGAAAGCAGTAGATTTTGTGTGTACACACACTTCTGTTGTGCATAAAACTCAGTGTGTTTATACCTACACTTAATTAACTATCAATAGCATTTCCCAATATGAAATATTAACCCAGAGAACTAGAATCACAAAAAAATGGTAATTTCACTACAGAGCAAACATTTTCCCAACTCTCCAAAGTATATGACTTCTTTGTTTTGTAAATATGTTTACAAGTATATCCAAGCCATACTAAATAGAAATGATTGTAGTATTTGATACTGGGCTTGTCCTTTCTTGCATCTGGATTTATGCTTCATAATGATTATCTACTAGACACAGAAATAGTCTTTCTGTAACTCAAATTTTTACTGGAGGCATTTAGAAGAACCTTGCTTTAAAATATAATGATTTTTCATCTTTATTCTCCCCCCTTCAAAAGGTTTCACTGCTCCTGATGTTTAACGTTATGCAAAGACGTGTTTCTGCCAATGAATATCGCCTTATGGTTATGCTTCTGCAAATAACCTGCTGTGAGCTGATAAAAGGATTAATGCAGCCAAAATTCTTAATCTGTGAAATTACAAATTAAATTCTCATATTAAAAATACCACCCTGAGGTATTTTTTGTGGTTTTAATTCCCCTCTGGTGTTCTGCATACATTGTGCTTGTTAATGACTAGGACAAGACTGTCTCTGTTGGCAGCCTGCTGCAGAGTGATAATGTGTAGGCATTTACTTCACCGATAGAACTGGATTTAACCACTGACTGATAAACTAAGTGGCAAGTGGGTAATAAGTCCATATTAACAGAAAAGTACTACTGCAGAATTCAGAATTCAAAATCCTGGCTAGACTAAATCACACAGTCAGAAGGATTGAGATGTCACCACCACAGAGTGATTTTTGTTTTCCATTTAGCGGAAAAGGGATAAATGAACTGGCATTCTTGATGTTTCATTAGTCCTGAGGAAATGAATGCCTTTGCATCAGTTTCAGCAAAGGAAGACTTTCAACAGCAGACTTAATTTACACTGCATCCTTCAAATTTTCAGCTTATAAAGTATCACAGTCAGCAAAGTGAGTGGTGGGTTAGCACGGCAGAGGAAGAAACTGGGAATCTTTTTGCAGAGCAAGGACATGGTCTACAACAGAGCTTATGATGGACAAAAAATTAATGGTGCTAGCTTGATTTTAATGCTCATATGCTACAAATGGAGAGTGCTCTTCAGAGCAGAGTAGGGTGTAGGGTACTTGGACAGCCAGGACACAGAACCAGATCAAAATGCGGCTACTACAGCTGTTGAGAATGGAAAAGATTAACCTTTAGAAGACAAAAGCTTTCATACTAACACTGATTTAAACAGAATCTATTGTTGATTAATATTGAGAAAGGGAGCTCAGTTTTCACAAGCAAACTTTCAAATCAGCCATTGTTACGCACACACGTGACATTGTTGCATGTCTCAACTTTTTGCCTCAGAGTACTGGATTTAGATCTCTTTCTAATGAATGCATGCTTGAAAGCAGAAAATAACATCCACTGTTCTAATCCAAACATGCTTCTCTTCATCACACTGAGTTAAAGCAAAATTATGATTGTTATTCACCTATGAAACCTATTTTTAATAACAGAACCTTCTCTGGATCAAAAATACCATGCATGATAATATTTTTCCCCAGAATAAATAGTAGTGTGCTCTTAACACTGGAAGAAGACATGGACATGTACAATATAAATGATTTACAATTATTAAAGAGATAATTGATAGCAACATTTTTGCCAAGTCAATTGGAATGCATTTTGTTCATTAAAAGAAATAAATAAGAAGTATGCAAATACTGAAAGCATTCTTAGTTAATAATACCATCTGCCATCCTCTTCTTATGCAATCTAATTCAGCAAATTAACTGATTGTCTACTTTATGTTTCTCAGATTTCCAAATGCTGAGTCTTTTCTTAAAGGTTACTGTTATAATAGATAGAGATTCTGTGAATCAAACACTGCTGGATTTTTATCCTGTGTGCTGCAGCTAGTTAGGAAGTAATGTATGTTATAAAGTGAAAAGCACTAAATATGTAAATTGTATTTTTCTTTTTGCTTTATGACAATTCAGATAATTCTCTTGGCTGCTCACATAATCAAATACAAAGATAGCTGGCTGCAGACTGCAGAGCAGAGATAGGAAAAAAAAAAAAAGAATCCATTTTGTCCTGTGTCAAAGCTAACTATGTAATTTCAATACACATTTGCACTCATGTATTGTATGTGTGGCTGTGTACATCCATGAAGCTGTCTGCATGTAAGGGTCAGCATACATACATGCATCTGTATGAACTAACATCTTTCTTTTTAATCAATTCAGAAGTGGTTATACTCACTATCAGTTAACTCCCATAGCCGTGGGGGAAGATCACTGAAATACTCATGGCTCAGGGCTGCCTGTGCTGACAATCTGTTCTTTGGGAAACACTGGAGTAGTTTGGAGGCTAGATCTTCTGCGTGATTCACATAGCTCAGCCTGAAACACAAACAAGAAGGTTTTTCTGAAAAAAAAAACCAAATCTCATCACTCTGTTTACTAATTCCATCTGCAGTCAGCACAGTTGGAACATCAAGTCTTGCTAGCTAGGATAAAGAAAAAGTCTGTTTGGGAGCACTACCAGGAAAGATGTTCCTCAGATTAGGAAGTCAAGGAATTCTTTCTTGATTGATACCTCAAAATTCACAGAAATTTTACAAATATAGAGCATATAATATAACATATTACATATGCACTGTCTAAAACGCTAAAGAATCATGAGCAACAGCATCTAGAAAGCAACTGCTTTGATTCTTCCATTTACACTTTTTTGAGCATACTGATGGACTGAAAATTTACAGCACTGGAAACAAATGGTTATTACTATCTAAACCAAAGAAATCCGAGCTTAAAATAACAGCAGTATTCATACAACTTTGTGAAGTATCGAGTTTTAAAATCCAATGATGCTTACCACGCAATATATTCATAAGACATTTGCCTTTTGGGAAGTGCTGACTTCTTATTTTGTCATATGTTCACATGGCAGGTGATTGGCTCTTCGTTAGGTGTTAACGCAATGCAAACATTAAATTGTAAATCAATTATCTTTTCTAAGCTACCTAGGGAAGTCTGAGAAAACTCATTTTTTTACTGGGAGCTATATGCTTGGGAATATTTTAAGAAAATCTAAACTAAAAATAATAGATTTGGAGGGGAGAGAGTAAAGTGGTAACCAGCAAGATGTGGCTTGGTTCTAGTAACCTACCTAAATTTCCAAAGCCACAAAACTAAAATGCAAACAAATATGCAGTTGGAAAAGGGATGCTGAATCTTGTTGACACCGTGTTGTTATAATTAGTAGGTAACTTTGTAAATTCAGCCATGACTATGCTCTGTTAAAATCTTGTCAGGTAAAAATGCCAAAGTATATAAAAAGTGTCCTATTTTCCAATGCACTGGTTTCCCAAAACAATGTAATCAGCAGTCCGAAACACTGCAGTATTTGAAGAAGATGGTGTTATCCTCTAAAAATCAATAATCCTACAGCGTGTTTCATGCAAATGCTCATTTTTATTCATCTCAGTCTGACTTTCTGGAAAGCCATTCAAGGAAGATCTTTTCCTGGGCTGACATGGCATAATTTCTATGGATCACTGTATGCACACTCTGTAACGAAGAACCGACAACACTGAAAACACTAAACAACAAAAAAGATTGTTATTACAGGGAGAACTTCAAGTCACAGGTGTCATAGATACAACTTTTTGTCCATGCCCATACTACACTCAGTGTGAAAAAAAAGAAAAAAGTCAAAAGCAACTCTATTAAGTTATGTGCTGGCATATGTATGATCTGCTGATATTTGTAATGATTCAAAAAAAAGATGCCACTGGCTGTCTTTTTAATTTCTAGCAACTGTATGCTAGATAGGAATTTTTGAATTTTTGAATACTGTGCCTATCTCATCTCTTCTTGAGAACTGGCAGGGTATTTCTCTGGAAATCACCCAGGGATAAACTGCCCAGAAGGGCTGACCATTTTAGGATGTTATTTCTCATCAGCCATAATCTTACATGTTTCTGATGTGTTTCTGATGGCATCATTTTTTCTGTTTTCTTTTTCAGTTCATGACAAAATAAAGGCATCTTTGATCTTGAATGATCATCTACGATCTTGAATGAAACAGTCGTTGCCTATAAATTAGATTATAAATTATATTAATTCCAAACTCCTTTAACAACCACATCATAGAAACTGCTTCATTAAACTTTTGTGAAAATTACAGGAAAGTTCATTATAGAACACAGCAAAATACCAAAAGGAAAGGCTATTCTTAACAAAGAAAAGGAAAAGAGAGGCAAATATTCAGGCAGAATTTGTATCAATTCTTCTACACATCCAGAATTTCCATGGACTCGTGACTATATTGAGTCTGTAAGGTCTGTCTCGTGTCCTAATCCCAACTGCACCAATTATTCGTTACAAACCTAGCAAAAATATCTAGTGCTGCAACACAATCCCATCAACTAATGAAGTACATGTGAATAAATCAGTCAAAATTAGAACCAGGTTAATAATTAATGGTTTATAATTAATAAATAGAAAAAAAGGCTAAATTCATTGCAGAGTCAGCGAAAATAATTCAATCTGCTATAGTTATTACATTTTCCTGCCCTGATAATACTCCAAGTAGCGGAGTAGTGCTGGGGGGAGGGTGGGTGTGAGGGATGTGGCATTAGTTGTTTCTACAGTGCTTTGAAGATTCCAGTTGCTACATTATTAGCATTATGTTCCCAAGCATTTATAGATTTTAAACTCAGAAGGGACCATAACGATCAACTCTCACCTCCTGTGTAATATAGGCTGAAGATCATAATCCAAGTAACTCATGGATAAAATCATCACTTTTAGCTGGGCTCAGCTGTATCTTTAAAGACCTACATCAAAGTTCTATCTTTGTTTACAGAGTTTTGCACAGCAATGAAAAAATACTTCTCCAAAACACACATCTTCTGCAAAGGTCACTTCTGGAAATCAGTGGACACTGTAAAAGGCATATGAAAGTGGGGTCCTAAGGTTGTCAGTCTTAAAATTGATGCCTTAGTGGAATGCATGACTAATTCTGTTGTTTTTTTTAAAGACAAGCTATTTTACTTATAAAAAATGCACTGTATCATGTATTTCAATTACATTTGCTACATCAGAATAGTCAGAGAAACCCATTTAGCACATAATCTCAGCAGTCTGGAACCTCAGAACTTTTGGGTTTGTCTCTTTCCTCCCCCCC
>JANHGN010024320.1:0-28210 GCA_024605025.1 Megaceryle maxima
GGTTGGCCGGGGCTCTGAGCACCCTGCTCTGGTTGCAGATGGCCCTGCTCCCTGCAGGGGGGTTGGACTAGGTGACCATGAAAGGTCCCTTCCCACTCAAACCATTCTATGATCATAATAGCAAGTCAAAGACAAAACTAGGAAGGAAAATCAAGATAGAAAGCAGAAATGCTGTTACTGACTATTTCCAATCTACATAACTCCATGAAACACTCTTAATGCTGTGATCTGACACTTGCACATCAAGGGAATTCAGATGTGCTGTAGCTAAGTGTCCCTGAGCTTGGAATGTCATCAAGAGCCTACTTGCTGTGTTGAGATGCCCTCTTAGGAAGCTGCCAGGATCTCTGCTCCCTGGTGCATGGTTTTGAGACTGAGCACTCAGATTCAGAGAGTAAAATAATTCTGGGAACAGCCATGGATTGGCATCCCCTTCACTGCTTTTATCCAAAAGATTTCTACTATGCTGCTTGTGCCCCCAAGTGCACAGCACACGATGGTGTCTCCAAAGCGGGGAAAAAATTGCAGGAAATGGGCAAGAATGTTGTAGATGGTAAATCAGATACAGATTCCTTGAGAGCTAGGTGCAGATTCAGATTCTATTCAGTCCCCAATGTTAAGACTTGATTAAAGTTTTTCCAGATGCTTCTAGGACATCCAAATGTGAAAGACAAGGGTCACCGTGCACGTGAAGCCTTTGCTGAGCAGGGATGGTGGAACACTTGCAGATCATTTAGGTCTACCCACAATAGGTGACCTGTGAGGTCTGAACTACTCGGATGCCAGAGCACTTTTTCAAATTATATTTCTCCCCCCCCTTATTTATGGTTCATCATAAGTGCAGATGTCACACAACAAAGACCACGACCTCTGAAGAGCCCCCACTCACGCATTCATTGAAGAGCACACTGAATGCATACATACTTGTATATGAGTTGGTCCTCTGGACATAACCATTTACACAGGAAAGCAGAATAAGCCTCACTGCTTCATTTTGATGCCTGCTGGGCCAACTTTTGTGCCAGTTACATAATACCACCAGTCTCTTTGCAGAAGTCTACCTCTCAAAAGCAATTTACGGTTGCCATGAAGCATCCTCCCAGGTTTCATGCTAACAATTGAGTGGCCCTGAGAATAGGCAGCACTGAACTCACACTCAGAGAGGAAAAGGAGGCTTAAGAATTTGGGAGGTCATTTTTCAAGGCAATTTTACCAGTAAAACTGCATTATAGGCTTACAATACTAAACTGGTGAGCCAGGAGAGGAGGACTACAACGCCAGACAGCTCTAGCTGTGTCTGCTCTTACTCTCAGAGGCCAGAGATTCTAAGGCAGTGGATGATAAGGAGGATTTATTACTTCATATGCATTCACTTAGCGCAGGCTATTGGCAGACTAACAGTTTGGCAAACAATACGCAACCAATTGAATCAGCTGGAACTTTTCTACCACTGACCAAGAGGTCATTTAAATTCTCAAGCTAATAAAATTTATTTCTCTTCTGCCATATTTTACCTTGAAGTGGTCTTGGCTATATCACGAATGCAGAGGAGACAGCGTGATTGAAATATCTAAAGAGACAGAGGGAGCCCGTAACAGCATTCCAAACAAAACATGTGGATAGCAAGTGATTGCAACCCCTTCTTCATTCTAGCTTCTTTTATTGCCAGGCTCTAGGTATGCTCAAATGCTCAGCAGAAATCATCTATACGGGTTTAATTTACCAGACTGGGAAATGGGGATTGTGCCATTCTGAAGCCTCCTCCTTATTTCTCCCCTCAGGTGCCTCACCATACCCCGGAGTGCAGATAGACGAGGACTTTTGCCGACGGCTCAAAGAAGGAACCCGGATGAGATCTCCAGAGTACTCCACTCCAGAAGTGTAAGAGCTCCTGGTTTTGTAGTGACAGCTGATAAATGCCATTTCAGTATTACAGAAGAGATTGCATTTAAGTGGGGAGGAGAAAGGAGAACTCACCAGAGGATAGCTTTGTATTTTTTATTTTGGTTTTGGTAAATGGTGTGGTTTTGTGTGTCGTGGGTGTCCTGATACCACAGACGAACGTCAGACAGACCAAGTCAGCTTGACCTTTGCCAACAAGGAGATCAACAGATCTTGCCATGGCAGTTGTGGCCCATGAATCTCAGTTCAGGATACTACTGTGCCTGCTTTGGTTTCCAGTTCTGGGACAGAAACTAGGCATCCCTAAGCACGACTTATTCAGCGATACCAGTGGGGCCTAGCAGTCAGATTTTAAGTTCGGTGAAAATAAAAAGCCTACAGGCTCAGTTTGAGCAAGAACATAGAAGGAAAGAGCATCCCACCTGGAAACCAGAATACTATTTCAGCACCTGGAGATTTGAACCTGTCTTAATCCAAAATTATGCAAAGAATGACCAAAAGCAGCAGCAGCAAGAAAAAGTTTGGAAGCAAAACTCTGCCCTTTTTCCTTTCTGAAGAGCTGTGCTTTTTCTCTAGCTACCAGACGATGCTGGATTGTTGGCACGGAGTCCCCACAGAGAGGCCCACGTTCACCGAGCTCGTGGAGCGCTTGGGAGACCTTCTTCAAGCCAATGTACAGCAGGTAGAGCAATGCAAACCTTTCTTCAACGAGCGCAGGGAGAGATGCACACGTGCGTGGACACGCGCAGGTAGAGACTGCTGAGCAGTACTCATCGATTCCACTTCCTAACAGAGGTCACGAGGCAAAGGGCCAGTGGGATGAGTAAAGAAAATGTTAACTATTCAAAGGGGATTATATTTCAAGACTTGATGTTTATCCGTCCATAATAGGCAGAAACTTACATTAATTAAAAAAATGCTGAGTTGCCCCTTAGAGGAACAATAGGGCTTTATCTCACAAACAATTTTAATGAGATTCCAACATAGTAAACTGCCAGTAGCTGGTCTGAAGCTTACGTTCATCGGTGCTCTTAGGAGCTTTAAAATGATGCAGTTTAAAGCTCAGAAAGTCAATTACATAATTATTAATTTCATGATGGTTAAATCAGTTGTTTTCTTCTTCAGTAAAAACAACCCGACCAGTTATGTAACTGTCAATTTAATTTAAGAAGAAATCACTCTCCTCCATCTCCTTCCTGTTTGTAAACAAATTTAGTGAAGCTAAGTTGAAGAGGGCCCAGTTTGCAATATGAAGAGTTTATCCTATAACCACAGTAAATTAAGGAGACATAAAAATTGTGATAAGGGAATAGGACACTTAACTGCTTCTCAAAATTTAAAAAAAAAAAAAAAAAAAAGAATAAAAAAAAAACAAGCAAAGGGAAATTTGGACAAATAGTTTTAGAACTTAACAGAAGAGTCATTTCTGAAGATTACTGCAGGGGTGTAATGACAACACAGAGCTTATTAAGATGTGTGCTGCATTTCATTAAACCTGCTGCATCAATTTCTGGGAAGGACAAAACATAAAATCCTTTAAGGCTGCCATTTTAGAACCAGCTCTTCCTGAGCTGCAACTCCTTAAGTTGAACATAAGCAAAAATCTATAGCCAGGCAATATTCCTTCAGCAGTTTGACAGTCTGGTGAGGCGGTCTCAGCTACAGGGGGTTTGTGGCTTCATGCTGCTCCCTCCCCTCTCCCAAACACAAGGATTAAACTCGAGTTTAGATGTCCCCGAGACATCCCTTGTCCCTGAGAATTCCCTTGGAATTCCCAAAGAGGCCAACGCAGTGACCAGACAGAGGACTGCTTTCCTCAAGTGCAGGTCAGTGACGTTCCCTTCACCCTCACTGAGGCAGAACAGCCACAGGAATGTAGTAACAATCACAGAGAAACTGCTGCACACATCAGAAGTGCTGCTGGGAGAGCCAGCAAAGCCAGCTGCTTTTAAACGGGCTGTACATACACTGCCACCCTCAATACAACCATCACATTGCTGTGCCATAGGTGAGGGACATTTAGAAGTCTGGTAGAACCACAGAAATGTCTGGGTGGGCAGGGACCTCTCGAGGTCATCTGGTCCAACGCCCCTGCGGGGGGACATTAGAGACATCCTCAACTAGACCAGGGTGCTCAGAGCCTCATCCAGCCCCACCTTGAATGTCTTCAGGGATGGGGCCTCAACCACCTCCCTGGGCAGCCTGTTCCAGTGCTCCACCACCCTCGTGGTAAAGAACTTCTTCCTTACATGTGGTAGCAGCTATAGACCAGTGAAGCAGTAGCCTTGGCAGAGATGCCTGGAAGAGAAGTCACACTAACTGCAGATGAGCACTGGAACGTTGGAGACCATTTCTCTGAGATGCAGCACAAAATGAGCTTCACCAATGTTGTGCTTTTATGTTATTAATTATACAGGATGGTAAAGACTATATTCCACTGAACATCACCTTGTGTCCTGATGGAGACTCTAACTCCAAAACTTGCCCTGTGGAAGAAAACTTGAACCACTGTGTTAATCGCTGGAGTGCAGTGGAAACTGGGTAAGAAAAATATATACAGGGGATGGGAGGGAAAGAAAGATTTGATAGAGCCAGGCACTGTTTGTTGTCCTCTCCTCAATACAGCTGATTTAAAGGAGCTGGATAAATTTGTCCAGACATTGTTTATTATTTACAAGAAAAATAAAAAGAAAACTGGTGCAGGAGACTGAGCTGTGTCAGGGATGTTAATCGAGCTACCAACTGGTGTAGCATCTGCTTGGCTTTTATGCCGACCCCTCAACTTTCTCATTTCAGTAACAACAGCAAGAAGCGCCCACTGAGTGTGAAGACATTTGATGAGGTGCCAGTGGAAAAGGAGAAAGTGATGCATGAGGTAAGTGAGGTGATTGGAGCCTTCTCCGCTGGCTTCACAGGTCACTTGTCACCAGCACCAGAAACACTTATTAGAGCTTTTGAAATCTGTTTGGTAAGAAAATGCTTTAAATCAAGTAAGATTTGGCCCTAACATCTCACGCATGGATCCGTTTGACAACAAAGAGGGACCTGCACTTAGCTTAACAAATAATTTAAGGAGCAGCTCGTGCATGATTATCCTGGCTTTGATCAAGCCAAAAGGCTTTGTATTACGTATTTTAATATTAGGGACTTTTTTTTCCACCATAAGAAAATGGCAGCTCATTGAAAGGGAGCTTTTTGAAGGAAATGTGTCCAGGACGAGTTCTGAGCCAACAACTTTGTGGCGGTGAGGAGGCTCAGCTCTGGATAGACAAGTTCCTGCTCTACTTGATTCACACAAAGGGCTTCAACCCTGGCTTTTCCTCACCCTAAGTGAGCAGATTTATTGCTAGTTTAATGGCACTGCCAGGCAGGACTGTTGAAAGGTTTTATTTTCCCTCCAGTGGAAAACAAAAGCTTGTTTTGTTACAGAATGGTGGTTCTGCTTGGGGGCTTCCTCTGAAATTAAGGGTTCCAAGGGTGGGGTTTTTCTTTTTTTTTTTTTTCTTCCTTATTTAGAAAACAAAGCAAACCAAAAACCCCAGCTCATGAACATCCTCTATGGTTCAGGTACTCGCTGGCTGCATTGCCACATGCAGGCCACACCACTTGCCTAGGGACAGATTCTGTGCCACTAAGGAGGGCTCTTTGTAAGGTGGGTGTGTTTGAAGCAGGTTGAACTTGAGGGAGGAAGCACGAAGCCCTCGGGAAACCTTCTGTCAAAAGAAAGATGTGTACAGTTGTATAGAAACAAGCCAGTCCATCCACTCTGCTCCTCAGGGGAGCATCCCTCCTGCCCCAGCTCTTGGACACAGCCATTCCTCAGACCGGCTCTCTCGGGAAGGGTCAAGTCTCCAGCTACAACTTGTCCTGGAGACCTCTCACGTCCTTGACAAACAGAGCATATTTCTCATCTGTTCTCCCGTTAGCACAAATCGCTGCCCATTATTCCCCGCTATTTTGCCAGATGTAATTTCTGTGCCTTTATCAGTGCATCTTAGGGATTAAAAGGCTTAGAATTTTCTCTGGCTCCTGCATTTTTCCTCTTGCGGGATAAAAATCTGTCTCTCTGAATCACACAAAGACATTTACTAGATAGATCCGGTATCAGTAAGAGATTACTGCTGCCAGCATGAGCATTACTTTCCTAAATGCTTCCTGTTCATGATGTTTTAAAGTAAATCCTGACGTGAAGGGGCAAAAGCTTCAAAAAAAGGGTAATAATAGATTAACAGACCAGAAATAAATGTCATATTTCCATGAGGATCTTTAAAAGCAAAATGATGGCGCGGTCTACTTTTGGACAAAATAAGTGACCTTGGGTTACTAAAATGATGTTAAATACGAAGTCATTAACAGTGATTAGGTCATTATTTCAAATAGTTGCCCAGAAACTCCAGAAGGGCTCTACCACACCTTCCTGCAATTGTGCAGCTTTATCTGTTGATGTTTTTTGAACAATCCTTCTGTAACCACAATGCAAAGCAACGCTCAGATAAAATGTTTCTAGACCACATATTTTAAGGAGAAATAGTCAAGATAAAACCCAGAGAGAAAAGCTGGGTTCTAGCGAGGTTTTGGCAGGCCTAATTGATTTAGGATTTTATTTTATGCTTTGAAAACCAGTTTCTAGACTAATCTTAAAAGCTGATGTAATACCAAAGCATTTCTAAACAGGCATTTGCTTTACAGTTATTGTTTGCTGGGATTATTTTTTCTGTTTCAATCCATTTGACTGGTAAAATAAGACTCACTAGAGTTTCACTTCCCATGTTGAATTCTTTTGCTTTCTTTAACAGACAGACAAGTTTCCAGCATCAGAAAATATTCAAAGTGCAAAGGAATCCCCTCCCTCCCCTGAGCATTTTTAAATTACATAAAACAAGGACTGTGCTTCTCCGTGAACTTGTACAGCACTTGCACAGTAACAGCCCAATCTTCATTGCAACCTTGAAATTCAACTTTAAGTGCAGCAGAATCACAAGCTCAACTTTAAAAGTAATAAAGACAGTTTTGTTGGAAGGCACATTAAAAAAAAAATAAATCCCTAACCAAAGTACAACGAGCCTTTTAGGCTGCGTATCTTTGCAAAGCACTTGAATTTGCCAAAATGATACTGAATTTCCACTTCCTTAAAATTTCAATGTGTATTTCTAAGTATGAAGGGTACTTTTCCTCTGAGGAGCCTCGCCAGTATTATTGGATATATTCCTCATGAATTTCTGTCTATTCCTGTCTCAGCTAGCCTATAGATGGTATCCATATGTCACACTTGATATCAAGTTTAACTTTGAAAATGTCAAATTATTTTTTGATATGTTCATTTTAAGGGTGCTCTTTCAAAATGTAGCTCCAAAACTTTATCAGCAAATGTTCTCAGGCTAAATAGCAGCATTATGAGGAACAGCTGGATAAAAGCTGATAATACAGACCCTGATAAGAAAATATGCTGAAGAATGGGCTCAATGTCATGCACCAACTGGACATATCTATGCGTTAAGCACTTTAATACCCAGCACACAATTTGCCCTCCGGGTTGTTGGTTGGGATCTTGCAGTTACACAACATAGCTGGTAGCTGCTCCCTGAGTTTCTGCACACAAGGATCAGTAGATGACATCATGACACAACATCTAGAGGTGGCCACCTTGGTGCCAGTCTATCCCCAGTAATGGCATGGACAGGGATCCCCAACCTCTGCAGGCCACAGTGGAGGAGAAGCCACATTCTCCTGCCCTTGCTTTGTTTGCTCTGTAGCTGAAGATAGTTTTAAGGTGAAATTCTATCAACTTGCTTAAAAGTGGTATCACGAAATAAAAGAGATGGAATTTGGTATTCTAATGAGCTCCTCAGCTTTCCTTCTCTGCCGACTTTAATCGTGGTTTAGTCTGACTCTTCTCCACACTCTCCCCATAGAAACCATTTCTAATATAAAAGTGCTCCATGCTCATGACCATTGGGCTCTCTGCTGATGTTCTTCTCTTCTTGCTGCTCAGGAGTCAGACAGTGGGATGGTGCTGACGTCAGATGAGATAAAAAGCCTGAAGAGGCTGGAAATCCGTTCTTGGCCTTATGGGATCATGGCTCTAGCGTGAGTACTGTTGGTATTTTTTTCCAAGACAATGTCTCGTTCAGAAAAGTGTTTCTGAAATTTGGAATTTTGTTTCTCCTTCCAAAAGGAAAACTGTCAGATTATCTAAACAAGCTTTGAAGAGTCCTACAGAGAAATCCCTTCATCCTATCACCCTTATGATGCTATGAATTGCACTGTTGATATTTGGTTTATAGATGGAGGTTGTGACAGCGTTCGCTAATGTTTATCCAGTCATGGTACAGACAGTGACAGAAAAACAAGAGCAGATATTTAGCTAAGAGTTAGCTCACAGTTCTGGCTATTTCTGTAACACAGGAGTTGACCTCGTAGTGAAACAAGTCTTCTCCACCTTCCTAGAAAACGAGTATTAGTAGCCCATTTTACTGATTCAAATGTCAACTCCTAGAATATCAAAGAACAGCGACTCAAAATATTCAAAAGGAAACAATTCTGTAGCAAAGAATTTCCCGTCTATTCAGATTAAGCTGATTAGACTTTCACTGAACTGTTTAGAGTTTTCTCTGATTTCTTTTTTTTTTTCCTGTGTTAAACTCACTGATCTTTCCCACCAGAGCAACTTCTTGTTCTACACCAAGTCAACGATTTTTCTACATTAAAAAGAAATGATGGATGAGATAGAACTGGTACAATTTCTGCATAGGATGGGAGAATGCACAGGAGAGGGCAGAGTCAAACATTTCAGGGGGTCTAACTCCCTAACTCAAAGAGGCAAGCAAGATGAAGGAGCTTCCATTGTCTTTTCAGACCCTAAACCCATAAATTCCTGGATGCTTAAAGGCAGGAGAGAAGGAGAATGAGGAAAAGGGGAAAGGTTACCTAAGGAAGGCTAGAGAGCCTTGCAGCACTACCAAGGAGCATTCAAATGCTACAGACTCTGCTGGCTAGGGGTGTAACTTGAGGAATAATGCTGTTCACTAGTAATTCCCCTGCAGTACTGTCCCAGTGTCGTACCAGTTGGGGGAACAGCAGAGATCTCGATATGGTTCTGTGTTTTTCTCCTAAGCACACGCTGAGAGGATTTCTGCAGAGCACAGAGCATTGCTATGGAGACCAAGTGGCACCAGCTCTATAAAAAGGAGATGAAATGTCAGGAACTGCATTGCTGTTGTGTTTTACCTGAGCTGATTTACCTCTCTCGTCTGTATGATGTCACGTTGACAGAACTCCAGCACATACACACAGAGGCTCCCTGATAAGATTTATCCTTCTAAAGATTCCTGTCAATCACCTCTGACTGCTCTTTCCCCTGCCACATTTCTCCTGATTGGATAAATAGCTGGCAGAGCAAGGTTCTCTCTCTCCCCCTTCCAGCCTTTCTGCTGAAAATCAGAAAAACCAACCTCCAGCCAGATGTAGAAACACAAAAATTCCCTAACAGCCCATTCTCTCAAGATGTCCAGAAAAACCTCCTGAACTGCTCGCAGGCCCACTGGGAGCCAGCATGAAGTAACAGGGCTCTGCTGGGCTCCCCGAATCTCTGCCTGACCCCCACCATCTGGGGGCTCTCCCCAGGGACCGCCAGCACTTCCACAGGGATTCCATTCATCCCAAGATACCCGATACTCTCTCTGCCAGCCAGACCATGAAAGATCACCCTAACAGAGGGCTGCTAGAAAAGCAAACCCTGCAGCAAGCTGTGTTTGTTGTCTCCTTACTCCCAGGGCCCTAGCTACCACTGAAGGGACAGAGGTGGGGGCTTTTTCTTGGCCACTTTGTTCAGTGAGCATTTGAGGTCCAGCTGAGAAAGCTATTTTGTCAGCTTCTCTATTTTATTTTTTTTTAAATCTTGCAGACTATCATTGGCACAAGCAACATTTTTAACATAGTCACAGAGCATCCTGATGCCCTCTCATCTGAGGACATGACACCCCTTGGCGCTCCTGCACTGCTAACTTGAAAAACAAGCCTCCAAAGCATATAGAACAGTCTAGGAGAGGTCAGCAGAATGCTGGTTTGAGAAGGGAGATAAAGTCACCCTTGTTAATTGTGGATCTCTCTCTAGCAAAAACATTTACCCTGGATCCCGTTCAAACAGTCTTTCTTTTCTAAAACAAAACTGCTCAAAGGCTTAGCATGTTTTCTAAACCAGGGTGGCTGCATTTATTATTATTTTTGCCAAAATCTTGCTGTTTATTTATCTTGCAGTCATTTCTCCATCGAGTTTAAAATTTGGCAACACTACGCACCACGGAGCGTCGGTGTCGAGAGTTTATTGAAGATGAATCTGATACTCTGGGCTCGGGACTGCTGTTAGGCTGCACTAAGTGTTTCTGAGCTCTAAGCATTTTGTATCACTAAAGTGGAAAGTCACAACAGTAGCTGTAGAGAGAGACAGAAAGATTGCCTGGGATAACGACCCTGAGTTAGCATTCAAGGAAGCGCATTCAACGCAGAGGAGATTTAATGATGGGATGACTCTGGGGTCTGGTTGCATCTCATAATATTAACAGGCTACTGCCAAGCACTGCTTTAAAATTCTCCCAGAGACTCTATAAGCAAGTTATTGTTTAAAATTATAATAGGTTTGATATCTGCTCAGTCGTCCTCCCTCCATCCCTTCCCCTTCTCCTCTCCCCAACCCAATTATCCTCAGTTGCTCTGAAATGATTTATCTGGTTCTGGCCCAAGTCCCACGACACCAGCTGACTGAGGCTCAGCTGATATGCTCTGGGCTCTGGATGCTGCATCCAGATCACATCACTGAGGGCTCTGCCTTTTTGCCAACGCCAAACAGGGACCTCAGGCAAGTCAATAATACTAAAACAAAGTGATTTTGCTCAGGACCATCAGGCATTCGTGTCCAAATGCAAGGCGCCCAACAAAAACGCAACCCGGCTGGCTGGGCTGGAATCCTTTTGCACCACCTCAGAAAAACGAGGCATGGAAAACATGTTTGCTCTGGAGCAGAACTTAGTTGCAGAAGATTTTTCTGTTATGAGCACACTGAGATAGCAAAGGTACTCCTGTTGGGTCACGCAACACCTTGCATTATGACCTGACTTGAGCTCTCCAAAATATAAGTAATGTTGAACTAGTAGCTGCTCGGGAGTTATGTAAGCCACTTTTTTTTCTAGGATTATACTATATGCTTAGAGCAGCAAGGACTAAAAGGAGAATTGTGAAGGGCTTGGGTTTGACTGCAGTGCTTTTCACCTCGCTGCATTTTGAGTGCTGGAGCTGGTGTCAGGGACAGCTGACCAGCTTTGCTGCACAGGCAAGGGGGGACATCCTTCCCGAGCGGGTGCCTTTGCCCTGGTAAATCTTCATGTTCGCTGTGCTTTGTATTTACAAGTGTCTCAAAACAATAAATTCTTGATTCTACCCCCTGAAGTTGTCTGTGCCAGCAGCCTATGGATGCACTGATACTGCCAGAGGGGAACCCAGAATTACATTCCTGCTGCACAGCACCTCACCGAAAGTGTATTAAAGCAATCTGTGAATCATTCATAACTATCAGAAGAGAAAAAAAAAATTAATGCTTTTATTACTTTCGTTGCAGAAAATTTAAAAAAAAAAAAATATTAATCACTCTTACTCTGTGCCTCATTAAACACCTCTGAAAGCTGTTATAAAGCCCTGCAGCTCCTACACGTTATTAAGAGACGTGGTCGGGAGACAAACTGCTCCACTTGGCAACGCTCAGCCCAATTTCTCATCTTCCCCTAAATACAGCTTCTGAGCAAGGCCAGGGTTTCTACATGGACACAACAGTCTAGTAGTTTTGGCTATTGAGGGCAAGATGCTTGGGCATCTTATTGCAAAGCTGCTCCACAGCACTGGGAATAAGGGCTAGGCTGGGTACTGTGGTCCCTCGCCGGATAGGGGGAGTTTCTTACAGTCCTTCGTGCTCCTCTTCAAGTCATTGACCCTGAGATGTAGGCTAATAGAAACTGGCTCCCTCTCACATAAAATAAACAACTCCAGTAATGATTTCCCAGCTCTTTGATGATTTCTTTCAGTATTTTTCTACCTCTAACCAAAACCTCTTGTTCATACGGTAGGATGAAAAGTCTCAATAGGTCATTTAGACCTTCTGGCTATTCAAGGATTATCCTCTGTGGTATCTTCTAAACAACTCTGACACCTCCCCAGAAAACTTAAAAAGAAAAGATTGTGAAAGATTACTTAATATTCAGGCTGGCTTTTCCTTCATTCCCTGCCTTCTCAGCTTTATCTCTGCCAGGAAATCTGACATAGCACCGTAGCTCCCACTACCCACAGCACCACACTAACACACGCTTTTCCAAGCTTCACCTGGGTCACGGGACCCACGAACCATACTGTGGCCCTACACGTGTGTGCAGCAGCACAGAGCCCAGGCCTGGGGATATCCAGGCTGCCTGACACAGGCCTGATAGGCTTGCAGTTTCCAAAACTGGGTCCACACCAGTAGGTTCATCCACCCTATCTGGTTTGACATCTAACAGACTCAATGCTGGCACCAGGCTCAGGGACACTGTAGAAGTACAGCCTGAAGTACAGCAGGATTCACAGGTAATTAGGAATGTCACTCTTAGTTGATTTGCTGCTACCAATTTCCATTCTTCTAATCTATTCCTGGTTCCTCCAGTGCTTTCATCACTTTGGTACTTCCCCCCATCAACCTCCCTAGCTTGTAGGTATCTTTCTGAGAGAGGAGGCCAGTGCTGTCCCTTGGCTAACTCTAGTCCAAGCCTATGAAGCACGGCTGAAGCCAGCTCAGCACATTCTGCAACACACATTTCCCCAACTAACACTCCACAGAAACGTGCCCGTTAGGAAAGAGGGTCCTTTAGGTTACAAAATCTGTTGGAGGTCAGGAAATGGCAGCATTCAGATGCTCCTCTCTCCCCTTTACCCTGCCCCATACGCCGCATGCTTTTGGTAAGGACAAATAGATTTGCAGATTGCTCATTTTGTAAAACAGGACCAGTTTGGGTCAGTGAGCAAAGGTGTTTTGGCTGAAACTCACAGTACTCTCATACCTAACCTTCGGTACGGTGCCGTGGTAAGAATACCAAGGGGCTGGTGGGACTGGGCTGAGACATTCACAGTTATGAGCAGATTTATCAACACTGCACATCTCTTTTATCACCTCCCACAGCTGCAGCACTCAGAAATCAGGCAGAGGCAAAATCAGTAAGGAAACACCTTTTGGAGCAGTGATGCCAGCCCACGGGAAGCACTGAAGCAAGGAAGGGCTAGCTTTTAATGGAATTATTTAATTACATTACCATTATTAACTTCTGTAGCTGCATAATTGTGTGATTAATCAAATCTAATGCCTTCAATCAGCAAATGTTTATCGGTGGGGCTCGGGGAGAATTTTCCTGTCTTAGGCAGGGTAGAACAACTGGCTTGGAGCTTAAAGGGGGGTTTTGCTTTCCTCTGAGCATCAAGCACCGAGCGCTGCCGGGGGCAGGACTGACGTCTGATTCAGTGTGGCAGTTTCTACGTTGCAAATGAGATTTCAAGGACAGGCAGCAAAGGGATGCTGCAGTCTCGTTTTCCAGCATACAGTCCAAGCATACGTACGTTTCTCTGTTGCTGAGCACGAGCAGAGTACGTTGCAATGTCCGGAATATAGGGCATCAAAGGGAAAAGCACAAAGACCCTCGGATAGCTTTGATTTAGGAAGTATATGTAGATGAAAGGAATGAGTTTTGGAAGTTAATTACATTTTGGTCTGCCATAAGATAGCTAATGACAAACTTGCTTCTGACCTAGATCATCAGATTTCTGTCTTTGGAGCAAATATTAGAGGTCAGCATTTAAGAGACCTTCAAACACCAGCCTGATTTCAGGGATAAGCAGAGTCACTCCCAGATAACCAGGGTCCTGACTTATAGGGACAGAATCCCAACATGAACACCTGCTGGGAGGCTACATAGGTCTGAAAATTTACCTTTGTGTGGCCAAAATAAATCCTAATTACATTTCTTTAACTCCAGCACTCTGAGATATTCAGGCTGGGGAGTCAAGTTAAACAGATACTTCCAGGCTTCTCTCTGTCTCCACTGACAACTTTAATACCTGGTAAATTAGAAGCCAGAGCAACCATGGAACTGTCTGACACAAATCAATAGAACTGAGAAACAAAAAGCAAAATACATAAATAAACAGCAAAGCAAAGTTGTGGTTCCATTTCTCCTGCCAGGGAAGAAATTATCCGCAGAGAAAGTGCATGTGTGTAGAGAGGGACAGCTGCCAAACGTATCTTACACACAAGAAGATTCCACTCACGTTCTTCTCTGGACAAAGAGGAAAAACTTTGCCTTTGCAAGCAGTGTGTTACATTTCTGTTGAAGCTCTCAGAGTTACTATTTAGAATTTCTGCTTTGCCACTCAACAGGTTTGGTTTCAGTGCCTCGTGCAAGTCTAAAAGCAAAGTAACGTGAGCTTTAATCTAAAATCTCTGCCTTTGCAGTTCAGAAATCGCAGAACCCAAGTTTATTCTAAACGTACAGGACACGGGGAGCTGGCTCTGACAGCTCAGAGGGCTGGAGACCCAAACATGCTGCAGAAAGCCACCACAGTGTGCTATCATTGGCTGACTATGAAGCAGCCAATCTCCCTTTGCAGTTGTAGGTGGATGCCTGAATTTGGCTGAACATCTCAGCTCCTGGCTTAGAATGACAGGTTCCAGATTCAGAGGCAAGATAACACAACTTTTGAAGTCAAAGCAGCGTAACATAACTAGGACATATTTACCCTTTCGAAGCTGAAAGAAGCTGGGTCTACCATACATGACAGTTCTGTCACACCAAGCATCAGCCTGCTCTTAAGCCTCCAGCAGTTCTCTGCCGTACCATCACAAACACATCACAGCACACACAGCTGCTGTCCTGGATCTGCTACTTCTCCTGTTTACGATTTTCGTTCCCCTTTCTCCAATTACTCTGTTTCTTAGCTCTTGTTTTGTTTCCTGGAGCAGGAGCTGGCTTCGCTTTCTCTCTGAAAGCACCACACTCCGAATCCACAAGCAACTGTTGGGGACTGCAAGCATTGCAGCAGTACAAATAAAATAAGTGCAATGAATTACAGAATTATTTCATGAACTGTTGATTCTCTGATTTGGTTTAGGGTCATTAGACTGTAGCTTTATACAGGAAATATGCACACAAAGTGCTCGAGCATTGCCTGATGTTAAATTCTCCCAGGCACACTCCGAGGTCGTTCAGAACCGAGACACGAGCAATGCTGTAACCAGGCTGCGAGTGAGGCTTGTCCCGAACAGATGCCTGATCAAGAGTCCTAAGCAAAGTAGAGAAGCTCAAAAGCCATGCTCACATTAGGATCCTTTTGAGAATCAACCCTAAATTATCCAGACCTCTTCCAACAAATTTCTCAGATGGAAGAAACCACACTTAACAGAGCACTATTTTTAAGGCAGCCTATGAAAGTACCTTTTTTTTTCCCCTCTGCGACACCTGCTGTTCCTCGAGGTCACCTTGTGACACAAATCCTCTCCAGGGTTCTCCTCCTTTTAACGTTGGGGTTGCTCCATGTGATTCAAGTTGCTTCTCCCCCACCACCTTCATCACCTATAATCAGGAAAGACAGCAGAAAATGAAAGGTGTCTCTCTTATTGAAAAGCATCAGTTACAGGGCAGCGGCTGGAACCCGGTGCCCTTCACCATCACACTGTTTAGTCATTTTCAAGTGTTGGAGAACATAAGATATTTTGCCCTACACTGCAAGAGTGTGTTCAACACACGCTCTTGCTTTCAGTATCATTTTAAATAGGAGTCTGTCATAGATTATTCATTATTTCATCCTTTATTAGACTTAAAGAAAAGCCATAGGCTTCAGTTCTGCTTTTAGAGAAGTCCAGTTCTTACTGACCCGTGTCAGAACAATGAAAGACAATAGCATGGTATGTATAGGACAGGTGCATTTATAACTAAGACATACATAGTGCACTGAAATGTGGTAAGCTAAAAAGATGGCTCCTGGATTTACTGCTAAATCTACTTTTAAAACACTGAGTTATTTGAAAAACCTCCTTGAGTTCCCTTATGCAAGCTGTAAAAAGCCACCTCTTACAGGAGCCTGCAAAGGCAAATTGAAATGCGCTCTCTATTGATTTTTAAATAATTCTGACCATTAAATACAGAGGCAAAGCCTCGTGGAGGCCAGGTGGATGTATTGTACTGTTTGTTCTCAACAGGCGGAGAGCTGTCAGCAAGAGCAAAGAGTCCATCTTATCCGACCACGAGCGTGAGACTGTCAAATACCAGCCAGCAGTGCAGGTCGAAGACGACACCATGGACTTCACACTGGAAGACTCCGTTCTCCTTCCAATGGATCCAAACCTGGAATGCCACAGCCCACCTCCCGATTACAACTCCGTCATTCACTACTCGGCCCCGCCGGTGTAATCAGCCCAGCCCGACCCAGGGCGTCTTGCACTTCTCAGCCACGCTAGATTCCAACATGTCTCCATGCCTGGGTGAAAATGGAAGGGAAATCTGACAGGACGATGGTTCATGTGTTTCTTCTGGTACATCTCTGGTATGAATAGAAACATTTTAAGAGCATCTCCTTTGTTATCTTTAAAGGCCTATTGGAACCCATGCAGTAAGTAGGAGCTGTAACCCAGAACTGCTTCCACTCCTTTCCCTCCTAGCTGGGACCGTTCATGGGCATTTGCAGATTTGAGTGTTCCTTTGCTCACGTTTTATTCCATAAGAGTCACCAAGAGTCATGTCAAGTTAGCTGTGAAAACAAGATTCATTCTACTGATCCTGCACACGTCCTGCAGGGATTGTTCAGTAGGATGCTGGAAGGGATCAGCTGAAAACAACAGCCTCACACGTGAACGTCTTGGTGAAAATCCCAAACCAAAACATCGTTCTTAACCCGGGATCCCACCTTCTGTAAACACTTCTGAAATATTTTGAAATCCAGAATATTTTGGTTATAAATTTATAAATTTCCACTGCCTATAGGATCCGCTCCTAAAAATGCTACAGCACAGGGAAAGCAGATAATGCTCACGTATCAGGCCGGTCTCTTGAGCCATCAGGGCACAATGTGCTTAAATCTGTTTCCCTGTGTTTTCTCCTCATTCAAACAGCAATTTATTTAGCACACGTGCAACAGAAAACCTCAATGGAGATGCATCTGTTAGTGATTGCAAGGCAACATCACTGCCTTAAATAAGAACCTTCTTCAGGTTAAATTGACAGGATTTCCCAGCACAACGCACTTGGTTGGGACATAAATCCTCCTTCGCAGCACAAGAGTTACACCTAAAGGCACACGCACCCCTGGAGCACCAGCAGGATAAGCAGCACTGTTATGCTTCCTTTCTGCACACAGGCTATTTACAAAACCAAACCCTTTCCTTTGGGTCCTGTGGCAGATGCTGGACAGTTTGGTGCTGGGAATACCAGTCCTTGCCAAACTGCAGGCGCACGCGACACATTTGTCTCCGACTGTCAAGTTTAATAGTGGTATGATATGCAATGCTCTCTGCATCTAAACCCGATATGGATTCATGGTAATTCAGAGCTTTTTTTGCAGCCTAACCACCCGGGACCGAATGGATCACAAATTCTCACGGCTGAGAAATTCAGTGTTGTCCCGCTGCCCAAAAGCCGGGCAGGGCAGGGCCTGTTGGTCTGCAACGGGTCCCACGCACGCTCCCAACAACTTCAAAAAGAAGCAAATAATCCTCGTCATTTAATGCACTACGTAACGATCAGAGTTGACTTTAGAAATCCAGGAAGGGGAAGAGTATCTAGGTTGCAAGTAGAAGAAGCAAGGATGAGAAAGATGTTCATTGACAGTCGAGGCTATAACCTCCTAAATTAGAAACCCAGGTCTGTAAATGACTCTCTGTGCAGTTTCCTCCAAGGTCTGCACAACCCTTCCCTTCTTTCTTAGGCTTGACACTGATTTGACCTCCTCAGAGAAAAATAATTTTTCTTCATTATTACAAACTGAAGAAAAAATAAAATCCAGCACTTGCAAAACAAGTCTATTACCTTGGCAAAGCAGCCTCAACACCCTCGCAGCGGCGGAGAACACATTTCTGGATGATTGGTTACAGTGGGTTACGTTGAAATAAAACACAAACAAGCCTCAGGTATTATCAAAGGGGGAAAACAAATCTCCAAACCCCACAGCACGTTAACTGTGAACACTACAGCATCTGAAGTACAGGCTCTTGGGAACTGAGCTTCTCCTTCTCCTTGGCTTCAGATTCGACGTATTAAGGAAACCAGTGGCAGTAACTGGTGAGCCCCTTGTTGACAGGGGACCTTGCTAGATAGCTGTGGTCTGTAGTTGCTCTCTGGTCAGTTTTGCACTTCTTTGTATTTTAGTACCTATGTATTAAGTAGAGCTGGTCATGTAACAGAAGAAACTGCTGGGGAAGAATTCATCTGATGAGCTCCAGCAAGCTCATTGGGTCAGTTTTCTTATCAAACAGTAAATTAACTATAGCTCTGAACAAATAACTGATCACTACTTTTGGAAATAATTTATTCATGGGGCAGAAAGGAAAAAAAAAATGTGGATTGTTTGTCTGGTTCTACTGTTAATGGCATCAGTGTGGAATGGTTTGTTACTGTGCCTCGTTCTGTAGGGTAAGAAAATGACAACGTTTAAAAATCTTTGCTTATAAACTTTAAAATAGGTATGTATAGGAAAAAAACCCTCCAAGGAAGCTCTCTGTTTTGCAAAAGAATGGGAAACACCACTGGGTGAACTGCCAGCTTCCAAGAGAGCAGAGTGGATCATCCTTCCCCTCCATCAAGGACAAGCTGCAGAGGTTTCTGCAGGACCAGGGGCAGCCGGCGCCCGGTTCCCGAGCGGGAGCCAAGCGGACGCTCTAGCGGAGCGCTGGCAGCCGGGTGCCTGTCTGGGATCAGCCTCGCGGGAGGCGAGGGGAACACAGAGCGCAGGCCCAAGTGCTTAAGACACATTTGAAAACACTGGGTGCACTGACAGCCCCCGCCTTACAAGAGGGCTCCTCTGCACTGGCACAATCAACGGGCGTCTCGAGCAGAACCGCTGGCCACCTCTGCAGAGAGCGGTGGGGACCTGTGAACGCGCAGCGATGGCCTGCAAGTGTTCTGGAAACGGCAAGCGGTGGTGTTTGGGCAGCTGTGTTTCCAATGTTTATTTTGAGCAGATGATTTTTTTTTTTCCCCCCTCCTTATAGTAAATATAACAAGCAAAAGTACTGCCTGAAAAGTATTATTGAACATACGTATTCTATTTTATTTACTAATATTTTGTTTGTCCTTTTCTCTCCTCCCTTAATTTAATTATTGTTCTTTTCTTACAATGATGTATATAATTTACCCACTAGATACAAATATAGTGATTCATTTATATGGTAAAACTTGTAACATTTTAGTTAAAAGCAAAAAAGATACCCAGACATAACAGAGATAAGTATTGTTACTAAACATTTCACTAATGCTTGCAGGCCAGGCTCCAGTTTACAGTACCCCACTAGTGCCACTTCCTAGCAGTTCTCTTGGCTCTCACTTCTCCACACATTATTTAGTTTCAGTTTAGGAAACAGGGATCTGGAGGAATCTGGCAGGTTTATCTCATTCCTGGAAGTGTCACCGTGCAGCTCATGGTAAAGCTGAGGAACTTCCACTGCCTCCCTTGTAATCGAGGGCTGGTGTATTGGCTAGAGGATCAGAAGGGGCCAAATTGTTTAAATGATGTGATGTTTATTATTTTTTCAGACTTCTCAGGGATTCTTACTCGACTCCTGTCAGCCACCTGCTTTCTCTAACCTGACCGAGCTCAATGGTATCTGATATTAACACACACACCTTTGTTTTCCTCAGTGGTGCTTACTCCTACTGGCTTGTCCTCTTTTTACTCCTCTTTGTCCTCTCCTCCCAGAGAATTAAGGCAGAGAAACTCAGAGCTCACCAAAGAAATGAGTTGTCTTCTCTCCAACAATCACCCACGGCATGGGTGGCCAAGGATAAGTGCCTTCACCTGCATGTTATTGCTCAGGCTGGTCTTTTTAACAGCCTGGTTGCCTCTCCCCTCTTTTGTCTACTTTTCATCTGTTTCCTGACATTTGTTCTTCATGGTCCCTTTGGATTTCTTTTCTTTGCCTTTTGAATAAGATCAGGTATAGGACTCATTTCACTTTACTATTTCTTGTATATTCTGTGCTTGCAGAGGCTGAACTCGATAATCTAAAGCAAGCTTTTTTCACATCAAACTAGTTTTCTGTGCCTATATTGGGAAAAAAAAAAAAAAAAGATATTGGTTTGTCCAGAAGCTTCTCTGTATCTTGCCCTGAATGAGAGAAGCTTCTTAAGCTATTTCAATACTGGCATCCAGAGCAAAACAAAGTTGAAAGATGTGCATAGAGAGTCACCACTCTCTCCCAGTCCTTTCTCAAACAATGAGGTTTCTCTGGTTCTTCCAAGTTTGAACCAGCAGGCTGGGCCCACACCATCTCCTCAGGATGTCACGGGAGGTCAGATGCTGAAGATGAACAGTTAGAGCTGCCTGCAGGGCATGAACTGCTCTGCTTAAGACATCCCTCTAATACAAACGCTGCTTTCCAGTTAGCTGCTGGGCAAATACCTGGGATAACCTAGAGTGGCCAGGCTCTTCTCTCTCTGTATTTATGCTCTTGTCTACTACTGGAATGTTAGTCACTAGATGAGCCTGTAACTGGCCAGTCACCAGTTTAGGACTTAACTTCTCCATGACCCTTCATGCTGAGCGTTGGCACTGCCTTCTCATGTCCTACCTTGCTGTACAAATTCTGTCTGGCCCCATTACAGCTGTAAGAGTGTGGATGGACGTGGGTCAAAAGTCTCTAGCTCCCACCAGCACCAACTGGACAACACTGGGAAATGTTTGCAGGGAAACCTCTCTAGCAAATAGCTCTGTAACAAGGTAGAGCATTATCGGGTTTTCCTGACAGTCTCCTACTCCTGATGAGTGTCATACTCAGAGATCAGCCTATCATTTTTTCCCTGTCATAAGCGAATGGAAAATACAGCAGGTAGCAATAATATTTTCTTTCGTCCCTCACTGCAAATAGCAATGGCCAAACCCTGGGATCCATTTTCCTGCTTTTCTACTATACTAGAAAGACAAAATATAACAGAATCCTGCTAAAGTAACGACACCAGCACCATCTTAGGCAAGTAAAATTCAGGGAGAACGTCTGGATTTGGCCCTATGAAGAGTCAGTCACTGTGCAGGATGTAAGTGCTGAGCCCAAGAACTGCCTTGTTTGGTTGAAATGTGTTGGTTTCATATTGTGTTAACATGGAAAAGAAAACTTGCTGGACTGGGTCATTTGGGACCCCAAGCAAATAGGATGCTGTAGGTGCCGTGGTTACAGGAGACTAGTGTGGTATGCACTGAGCAGTGTCCCCTTGTCCTGCCTCCTCATCCTGTGCCACAGGAGCCAGCACATCCCGACTACTCAATTCATTTTCCCTTAGACCTTGAGTTGTCAAAGCAGCTAATGAAAAACTGGGAAAACCCAGTAACTTGGGACTTAAACTAACACTAAGGAATGTCTGTCTGCCATGTTCCTGTCTGTCTGAAGAATGTATGCACTGAAAACAACGCTTTCTTATGTAGTCAAAAATTGTACTGTATCTATTAACCAAAAAAAAATAAAAAGATTCTATATTTATACAGCCCAGGGCTCCTTTGTGTCATCTCTTGGCTTGAGAAGTGTTGTCCTTGAAGCAGAATATAAATAAATAATGCAACAGTTTTGAGGTTGTTTTGGTTTTGGGGGTTTTTTGTGTGTGTTTTTGCTTTTTTTCCAAGGCATAGATCTCATATTAATTTCTACAGGAGGTTCCAAACTTAGGACATAAGCCTGCCTCGCTGTCATTGCTCAAAGGTATCTCACCACCACATTTGTTTAAAAAATTTACAGATCTCCAAAAAAATAATATATATATACTGTCCCATTTTGCTGGAGAAATACACAAATCTAACTGCTGCCAAGAACAGTGCATGCCACACAGAGACTGCTGTCTCGTTCTGTTTAAAATAAGGAAATGGGATGGAGATAGAAGCTAGAATCACAATCCTGCATTCTAAATAAGACCCGTGTTCACCAAAGCACGTAAGGACGCAAGGCAGTGAAGATCATTTGCAAAACAAGGTAGCATCTGGGGGTTGTTCAGGTTCAAAGTTCCAGAAATTGTGTTTCATTTAGCTTGCCATAATATTCTAAAAAGAACACAATTACATCAATAGTTCCCAGTGCGCAGCCACAAGGAATTCTCTATTTCTATACCCAATACTGCTATTGAATTCTCACTGGGATAAACTCTGCCCTGGGGAAACCTAGATTATTCCATGCTCTTATTTTGTAGTTTAGGTCTAATATGTAGAAAGCTGAGGTGGGGAAAAAAAAAAAAAAAAAACAACGAAATATATTCTCCCAACACTAGTCTAGTGCAGTAGATATGCCACTTTCCTCACCAGCTACCTCATCTTTCTGAAACACTATTCCCCATTCCTCTTCCCATTTTAGAGGCACAGCAGGTAGCTACAGGCAGAAAAAAATACAAGATCTTTACAGGTTTTTTTTTCTTTTACAGAGTGACAAATACTAGTTCTACTTTTGTCTTAAAATGAATAGTTATTAGGAAAAAAAAATGAAAAGTCTGTTAAAATTTCAGAGCCATTCTTCCATTAGCAGGCTTAAAAGTTATCAGTCTGTGTATTTTGCTAGTCACATTAAAACTATGAAGCACTCAAGTCACTTCAAACATTTTAGTTTCTCTTCATTCTCTGTTCCAAACACAGTCCTAGAAGTAAGTGTCTAAATTATACATGTCATTTGAAATGTAGCAATCTCCTTTCATCCACATAATGAGCAAGAACATTCTTCTCTGTAAACTATAAAATGTTTTAGTTACTTACATAACACATGAGTCATCGCATGCTAGGCAATATAGAGCCTCCTTTATGGGGAAACTAATGTATTAAATGGTGGAAAGAAAATATACAAAATTAATTCTGATTTGCTTTTAGCACAAACTGTGAATTATTAATTGCATACAGCTTGAGTTCCACTGGTGGAAGGTACTCTGTTATGGCATGGCCTGGGAAAGAATTTGGGGGGAAAAAAAAAAAAAAAAAAAAAAAAAATCAAGTACAATGTTAGCAATCAAGAAACTAAGCTTTTCTCTTGGGTCTTGGCCAGGGTACTTAACTTCTCTGTCCCTGACTTTCAGCATATTTGATATCAAAGGTTTTTTTTGTTTTCACAGCAGCAGCACCTAGAGATGCATGACCAGAAAATCTCAGTCTGAAGTACTGAAACTCGGTAGTCTGAGGTGATAAAAATCCAAGAAAACAGCGACTAGAAGAGAAAGATTTTGGAGTAAAATAAACAGACTTTGGGATTAGAAAGCTGAAAAGAGAATCCAGCTGATTTCCAGCCAGGTCCCTTTTCCTTTCTCCCATAACTCGTGAGGGTTTGTATAGTGTGAAGGCTTTGAAAGAGTGGAAAATACTGTTAATTTTATAGGCTTTTTACCCAGCAAGGCCCGTAGGCAGTAGATAATAACAGTGCCTCAAAAGCTGTGAAGCAGCCCAGGACTTTGCCAGGCTCTCGGGGTAGGTTTTATTGCTGGCTATCACCCTCTTGATGTGGGGCACAGAGTGCCCCTGACTGACGGAGCTGTAACAAACTTGCTCTGCATAGAGGCTGGATGAAGCCCTACAAGGGGCATAAATATAACCATTGTTTTAACTGTACTGGTCGGTTATGATCAGTTGTAACTGTTGTCATTGCCCTGTGAGTTAGTATTCATTAAAACTCAGAGAGGAGAAACTGTTCTGTTGAAGCTGCTTCCTTCTGCAGGGAGCGAGGACACAGAATGCAGGAAAACCCAGCTCTGGGTTCACTTCATCCTTCCTCATCCATGCTGATGCACAAAGAGAGACCTGCCCGTTCCTTTCCTCACTGGGGAGTCACTGAGGACCTACTCCACGTCTGCACCCACCACAAGGGCAGCGTAACGTGGCTTCCGTGGGAGGCTTTATTGCAGGCTGCCATGGGTGAGCAATGTTAGCGTGACTTTTTAAAGCTAGGACTACACATCTGGTGATCCTCGGGACCAACAGAATAAACCTGGGCATGTCTGGACACTCCAGTTGGAGCAGCAGTTATTTTTAAGCTGGACGATTGTCACAGTGAATTCCTCAAAAATCTAAAGGTTAATTTGCTTTTCATAACTATGCATTAAAAAAAAAAAAAAAACCAAACAAAAACCACACACCACCAAACCAAAAAAACCCACACAAACCCAAGAACTTTATTCTTTCCTGGGAGAGTTTTGACCTTTTATTCATGTATATTTTTCAAATCCTGCCTTCCACTGTTTATGCCCCAAGCTAGAATGTCACAAGCCATCTTAGCATGGAGCAGAACTACAAAGACAAGCGGGGGTAAGGCAAGGAGAGCAGGTGGAAAGGGGCAGGAATCATGAATGTGGTGGATCAAGGTATTGGGCTTCCTTAATCACGTCTACTAAAGCATCTGGGATGTGCAGAATTACTTTTCTCCCTTTCCTCAAAGCTTCTGAAATGAGCAAACCACCCTCATGATCCACTGTCAAGATAGAAATGTAACACGACTTTACAACCTCACTAAAGTAGGATAGGAGGGTGGACTGAAGCCAGAAGATTCTCTCCCCAGGCATTAAACCAGCTAGATCAAAAATCCAAACGTCACAAATGACCCCTTGGCTATCTGATGGATTGTCTCTGAACTCCAAGCTGCACTGGAGGTGACATCAATAATTCCTCCTACTGTCACGATGACTCCTAAATGGATCAGACCATCGCACCGACACCTACTGACTCAGCTCCCTCCACTGCAGAATGGGATTTTTGTCCGTGCTGATGCAATGCTGTTTTGCCCTCATGCTAATCTCTGAATTTGTGAGATCCCAGATGCCTTCAGGATTTTGTAATAAATGAGACGTGCCAAGAGATTGCAAGGGAAAACCAAAGCAGTCTTCACCTTTATTCCTTCCTTTTGTACTGTGATTGGAATGGTCCAATTAACAATAATCTATTTCCTGGGACTTCAGTTAGTATTTAGGTGTCAGAAAGTTGTTGGATGGGTTTTTTTTTTTTATTTAAGCAAGACTAACACCCATCTCTTTTTCTGTTTTAACCCCACTCAGAAAAAGCAGTATTTTTAATATGCATGCTTAACTAGCAATTGATAGCCCATAAAGAAATGGAGCAGACTATGCAAACCCCATTCACACTGCCCTGTTCCAGTCTGGTATAATGGGAAAAGACCTGAAAAGGGAAAGCAAGCACTCAGGGTAGCTTGAAAATCTCTGCAAAGGCAGAGGAATCCTGGTGCTGCGACACTAATAAATTCTGCCTTGCATCAAGGATTTAGTTAAGTCCTCCTGACACCAAACAGACCGAGCTGCACTGCTCTCTGGATTAGCGTGTAGTCAGACCACTTGATTATCTCAGATACAGACCACAATTTGCCCTTCAGAAAATTCACTCCTTTTCTGTTTCCCTGCAAAGCCCTCGGCAACTGTGCTCCAGAAGAAGGAATGCCATCTCAAGTGAAAAGCAGAAACAGCTCCCAGCTATTTCCTCAGCCGAGTACTCCCTTCCATTTCTGGTTCCCCTTTTCCAGCAGCAGGGCCTTCTACGTAAGCCGATGGCAGAAGTTTCTCAGTGCTTGACAAGGGGAGTGAAAAGTACTTAGAGTGGTTCAGAAGAGAGTATACAAACAGAACCAGAGCAGTGTTCCCACTGGGCTGTGGGAAAGGGAGACCAGCAACCAAAGTACAAAACCAAATAAACAGAAACGTTCACGTCAACATAGTTATGAGCAAGCTGTTGAGTTTGTCCCCATTTTTTCTTCTGTGCAAAATTCTGTAGCAGACTTGTGCAGGTACATACAGCACGACAGAGGTTTAAGGGCCGTTGTACAAAAGCAGAACAGGGTATTGAACATCAAAACCACATTATCAGGACGAGGATGCTTCGCGTGTCGTACATCAGGGAACGAGCCCATTAGCTCCTAAAGGAGCTTTTCATTTTCTCTAGAGCCCCCGTTTCATTCTCAATCCCAGCAGGTTTTGGGATGGTCGGTGAAATGCCCCCTGGTACACCATTATAAGTTGCAGTTTGTCACAGACTATCCAGTTTCCATAGGACTTTGTTGGGTTAGGTTTTTTTAAGTGACATATAAACCCTTGACAGGATTCTCAGGCATGTGTCAATTGAGTGCAACAAGAGACACGTGGGGAAGATCACGCACAAATGAGTATTTTTTTTCTGTTATTTATGTTACAACACCTAAATAACCTTGTCTTGGTAACAAAGAATTAAGTTTTGGGTCGCCGTGTAGAATATTGTTATCCCAAGAACTGAATTCTACCCCCACAGCATGCCACTACAAAGACAAAACAACGAAGAAAGGTTTAAGTGAGATTTATAAAGCTCTGAACGGGTGGGACTCTGTTATCCCCACAGCAAATAGCATCCCTGATATGTAGCATAATACTTAATAACAAAAAAGGTTAAACTCCCTCTCTGCCTGTCTGCATTGTGTAAATTCAAACAATGGAAGACCGAGCACCCGATGGCAAGTGTCTGAGCACCAACCACAGAGTAGAGCTCTACCTCCAAAAAGCAAATACAGAACTATCTCTGCAGTTATTTTTATCATTGAAACCACCACCGTAAACAGGAAAAATGCAATGAGACCAATGGTGTCAATCCCTTCCTAGATCTTCTTGCTGGTGTTACTGGTTCTGGGGAGGTTATTGCTTTCTCTGAAGTTACGGCAGAGATCACAACCAGAGGAAGACTGAAGGCATCAAAACAAAGCAGACCATCAGACCATTTCCTTACTCTACTTACTCTACGTATTTGGGGGTTTAAGAAATTCAAACCAAATGCCTGTGAAGGGAGCACACTTGATTTGCTTTAAAGGCAGGCAGAGGCTGCAAATCATTTTGTAAGCACAGTACAAGTTATGTCAAAATAAGTGAAAAATATGCAGCAAAGAACAGTGTAAATCCCAAGACAGATCCAAGAGCCTCCCTTTGTTTCTTGAAGACTCTTCAATGGAACCTGAAATCTGGGAAGAAATACTGTAGAGGCTGCATTTCGTGGGAGTGTATTTGCTTGTGTTTATATTCCCACACTTCAGATACCATCTCACCATTCCTTGTTTACTCCATTTGGGTTGGGTGAGGTCTTAGCTGTCACTCTGGAGGGATCAGGCATATTTTTGGTTATTACTAATAGCTAAAAGATTCTCTCCTGATCTGTGCTGATAGTTCAAGCTAGGAAGCTGTGTTTAATGCACACTCTGTATTCACACACAAAAGAATAAAAAAAAAAAAAACCAAACAACCCAGGCACAGCAGAGTTGAGAAGGTTAGAGAAGACCTAGACCAAGGACAGTCCATCCACAGCACAGGTGGCCTTTGGAACCAGTACAAACCAAGCTTTCAAAACACTGTCGCTTCTGTTGTGCAAAGGAGTTTAAATGCCTGAGGGCCATCACAAAAGCAATGAACCACCCATAAAACCTTTTAGTCTAAAAGAGCCCCAAGTTGAAGAGACAGAAGGTGAAATCACACTTGAGCAGTGCTACTGTTCCAAAGCAAGGCAAGTGGGACGACGGGCCATAGCAGAGCCCATCCACACCCCCATCTGCCTCCACCATTTTTTGTGAGGCCATAACAGGCTATTAGGAGGCTTCTAGCAAAGTCTCTGGTGTTTTTGCAGGTGGTTAATTCTTTTCACCATCATCGAGATGTGGTTATGAAGTCATACCAGAAGGAAATTAGGAAAAGGATAACGTGAGATGACAACTGGAATCAGATTGGCAAAACAAATTCTCATATAGAGAAAGTAAAAGCTCTAAACTAGAATTTTTGGCATGGGATGACAAAGCCATAAAAGAAAAGTGTTCTTTTTGCAGCATCATGATATACTTATAAGGAAATGAGCAGAAGATATATTCCAGATAAAGAAAAACTCTCATAAAAGGAAGAACTCCTTAGTATCGTACTTTTATTTTTAAATCCAAGTCCCAAAAGGTGACCTAGAATCATTCTGGTTGGAAGAGACCTTCAAGATCATTAAGCCCAACCATTGCTCCAGCACTGCCAGGGCACCACTGACCCAGGGCCCTCAGCACCACAGCTCCACGGGGGGGCTTGGAAACCCCTCCAGG
>JANHGN010024320.1:51422-69854 GCA_024605025.1 Megaceryle maxima
GCTCAGGGGAGAGCTCCTGGCTCTGACAGCTCCTGACAGGAGGCTGGAGCCGGGGGGGTCGGGCTCTGCTCCCAGGCGACAGCACAAGAGGAACCCGCCTCAAGCTGCCCCAGGGGAGGTTTAGGTTGGAGCTGAGGAAAAATGTCCAATCAAACTTACTTTGTACTTGAAATCAGTGTTCACTTAGAGTCCTTTCTACAGTTTGATTTCTCTTGACCTGAACTCCGAGACAGCCTGATGTGGGCAAGCATCAGTCTAAAGACCATTTTTAGATTCAATGATTCCTGCTGATTACAGCCCTTTGAGATGAGTGCTTGCTTCTGTTCCCCAAGCTCAGACCACGTGAAGAACACATCAGACTGTGGAGAAGATTGTGCAAAGCAGAAGATTCTTTGTACTGAGAACAGATTTTGGTTTTCTAGAAACTGAAAATATTTAATGAGCACATCTATCCTGCTAGAAAGGTGGTGACTGTGACTATGCTCCCGTACTGGCTGGCAATAAACCCTACCAATCCTCAGGCAGCTGAGCATCCATCTCATCACCTAGAAACTTAGAGAAGTTAGCGGGGCTGTTATCTACTGCCCTGATGGAAAAGCCCCACTCTTTTAATCCAAAGGAAGGTGAGGTATAAGCATTTCTAGGAGTGGTACTGGTGTTGTACAAGGTTTGTGTCACAGGCACATAGCTCACAGCACTCAACAGCCATTTGGGAATAATTCTCCCTCTTGAGACTGACTACGGGTAAATAAAAGCCCGTGTTATTTATCTACTCTTGAATTTAGGCCAGGACTTCAAATTTCAGAAAAGCAGCTCGACTCATAGAAAAAAATACCACAGTGTCCTAACTGACCACAAGAGGTCAGAAACTCAGCAGTCCATCTTATTCCCGAGGCACGCTGGTTGCGTTTGATTTTCTCTTGCAAAGGCTGAGTATCCTTAAACAAATTATCACTTTTCCTTTGATTTTATTTTTTTTTATTTAAGAGGTAAAATGATTTCATTTGAATGTTCTGAAGGCCTGAGTTCTGCCCTGGGCTGGCACATTCTCTGTGTGTCCTCAAGCTGGTGATGTCCTTCCCACTCAGCTCTTAGGTGATGCTTCTGTTCTAGCTCCATCCTGGTAAGTGATCCTCAGGAAATAATGTTTGCTCCCCTTTTTTCCCCCCCCCCTCCCACTTTTTGGCTGCTGTAAGCTCTTTGGCAAAAGGAATGAAAGTTCCCATCTGCCTGTGCAGTGAGCAGCACTCTAAGATACAAAGAAGAAATGCTTATGATAGCTCTACCAAAGGTAAAAGATCAATTAATATTAAGGCAGAAAACACTAAAGTCAGGGATTCCCAAACTCGTCTCAGCTTTGAATTCCACTTTTATCTGACAAATACTACAACCCCCCCTCTGAATTACTGGGAATCCTATTTGAAACTGCCAACTGTTTGAGCTGCAACTGCAAATTTGTTAAATTCTCACTGTAATGGGAAAGCACCGTGAGAGGAGCTGGGTCCTCCACGGAGAGGCTGAGGGAGACAAACACAAAGGTACAACTGAGAAGCATCCCTTCAGTCGCTGGAGCCAATTACCTCCATAATTACATAATAAATGTTTAGCAGACCCTCTACTCCCTGCAACAAAAGCTACAAACACCTCCTGGCAAACTACATATAATTTGCAACTCCAAAGCCACAAACCACAAATGTAAAAGTTCCAGTTATGTAAGAGCACTGGATAAAACATTAAAAACTGTAATATATAATAGAAGCTGTGTCTCCTGCTGTCTGTCAGGGTAAGGGTGTTACTAAGCATTTCTGCACACCATTAATACAGAATAAGATGTTTTACTACTGAGAAATTGCTGCAGAAATTCAGAGGGTAAAAAATCAGCTTCATTCTTTTTTTTGCATGTCCTGAACTAATGAGTCATTGGAACAGGGGATGATGATAATAATACAGATTAACTGTTATTTTTCTGAGCTCAGTCCAAGGGTTGGAAGGTCACAAGAGTTGACTTGCTGTAAAGAGGGGCAAACAATTACTTAGTACATAAAAAATAGGTTCGATTAATATATTTGTTCAATAAATAAGCATCTAGAAACTACTCCCACAAGTCGAACGATCACACCACAGCCACAAAAAACCCCAGAAGACGCTCCCAGTCCACTCAATTATGGTGACACAGTTGGTAAACATGAACAAACCAGAGTGATACAGTCCCACATCTACCAGGAGGAACTGCTGCACTCATTTACCTGTCAGGACAACTTCAGATATCCTTATTTCCTAGCAAAGGAGGATCTAGTAGGATGAGAATTAAAATGACATGGTGCTACTCAAGCATAAAACTTCCAGATGTTACAGGATCCCCTATGGCTACCTCTGACGCTTCATGACAAGCATAGGAGACCATGCTTCCACACAATGGGATTAATGAGTCCAATAAAACTGCCCCGTGGCTGCCCATTCCACCTGGGTAGTAACGGAGCGACACTGCGAAAGGGTCTGATGTCACAGCAATGCCTGGGGGTCTGGAGAGCTTTGATCTTCCACTACATCGATCACAATCATAGAGCACCAGGGTGGAAGAGACCTCAAAGGACAACCTTTCCTGGTTCTCTCCTCGCCACGTGAGCAACCTGCTCCTGTTCCTCTTTCCTTTTCCATACCACACTGAACTGCTACTTTGTTCCCTCCTCACCCAACCAGACCACATACAGCTAGAGCACAAACCCTGCATTGTGGAACCCCCTTTCTCAGATATACTACACAGTCTCCAGCCCTTCCCCCCAGACGTGCAGCAGGTGGTATAGTGCCTGGCTTATTCCAGCAACAACCATCTGCCCTCTGCTTACAGCACAAGGAGGGGGTGGATGAGGAGGTGACTCAGCTGAGCAAAGCAAGTTGAAATCCTCCTGAGCTTAGAGCAGTCCGAGTATGTTTTTTAAAGGACCATTGCCATGATGAGAAAATAGAACTTAAAGAACTTGCTTTGACAGGTATTTATTCCAGCCCTCAACCCCATTCCTTGGGTTTTACTGGCTGCTCCTTTAAACTGAGCTGACAGAGGCTGAGTGTCAGATTTACACTTCTAATTTTTCTGAACTACCTAATTGGCAGAAGAGTGACCCTGAAAAAGCCCCACAAACCCAGCATGATTTGAAATATAATAGCAAATGATTTTTTTTTTTTTCCAATACAGCAGAACTATTTTAAGCACTGCTTTAGATTATACCCCCAAAAAATAACTCTCTTATGTAGGCTACTGGTAGCTGAGTGTGACTATAGCTATCTTGGCAAGCCTTTTAAGGATTACTAAGCTCTGAGCTAGAAGCTGGTATTTTCTATATACTGTGTTGCAATATGGGACCTGCAAAAGCTGTTCTGCTTCTGTTGGTTTCTTTACAGTACCACCAGAAGGAAGCAAAAATAGCTCCCATCTCCTCTATGATAGAGCAAATGTGCAAGGAAAGCAGTTCTGTTCTTGCTTCGTCCTACTGTTGAGCTCCTCTAATCACCCAGAATGGAAGGGTGTGGGTTTGGTTTTTTTCCAAAAGGGCATTAAAGTTTGCTTAAGATGTTCCTAATTATTGTCAAATGAAGATCAGTTCAAAATAATGTGCCTTTTTTCCTTTTTCTCCAGAGAGAGAAGCACGAGGGAACCATTTCCTGGGTTGTGCACTCAAGTTGTGTTTCAAAGCTATAAACCATGTTCATTTGACATGAACACCCCTCAGCAACTGTTTGTGCAGAATAATTAATCTCATCGCCTTGATGCACAACACTATTTTATGATCTCAGCAAAGTCACGGCCAAAGGAGCACACGAAGAAGCTCAGGCTGATTATTCTAGAGAAACAAAAAGATGCAATTGTTCTAAAGTGCTGTATTACCAGCTCAAAGACCCTGTCAGAAACCAGCGTTTGCTTAGCCCTTCAACTGCTGGAACTGGAAAGAGAGGAAGAAATACCCTGGTTCTAGTGGCACAAGCCAAACTACAGTACGCTCCCACCCTCCTCACGTAAAGACATCGGGGGTTGCTATATCTGCTGTTTTAATGATGAGCTTCAAAGCATTCACTGTTAACCAGAGACTCAAAGACTCCTGGACCTCTTATACTGTTCTCTGGTCTAATGCCTATGAATGGAGGCAAACAGAGCATCTCCTTTCTCTCTTCCTATTGCATACTGACATTTCAGAGAATAACCTCTAAGTAAAAGCCTCTCCCTTTGATGTTTCACTAGATCTTTGCACAGACCTGCAGGTCTTTGGGTCGAAGTTTCTCCTCCCTGATCCACAAGGCGTGCAGAATATGCAAAACCTCAGGGATCCTCTCCCAGCTGTAATCTTCTCATTTGAAAGGCAATCCTCAATTTGCCATTATTCTTTGTTAATCTACATCACAAATAAGTCTGGTTCTTTCTATTTCTGATGAAATCCCAGTAGATGAAATATTAACAAGTCTTCAGCAGGTCTTGTAAATACTCAAAACTCACTGAGGCTGCTTTATCAGGCAAGAACAAGCCTTCTCAGTTGGGTTTGGATCCAACCACGTCAGCACAGCTTGCTGAGGTTCCCTGTTGTCTCATAGCAACAGGATCATCTGCTGAAAAAGCCGCACCGATCACCAGCCAAAGCATGTTTTTTTGTTGTCGCTTATTCATTAGGCAAAACCAGAAGTATTCAGTGGATCTGGAACATCACCTTGACGTGCCTCGAAAGGCGAGTACATCCCCTATAGTTAACGTGTTCATAAATCAGTGAGCAGTTACCAACAGGAGGAAGATGCAACTCTGTAATGGTAACGTTAGTAATTGGTGCTTAGTTGCTGGCTGGGATTAAACCATAACAGTAACAGCAATATTCATTATACTGATCCAGAAGTAGAAACTCTCTCTCGGGACTACCTAAACCTGTAGGTTTAGGTCTTTACTGTTTCCTTCCCAATGATTTCTAGAGCAAGGAAGCCCTCACCATACAGGACTTGTGCTGGATTCTGCCCAGCAAGCAAAACTGGCAAGTATTTCCTTAAAACCTACTTTAAAACCTCCTCATCACACATTCCTGAGAAAGGGGGCTGCTGCTAAAGGCCACCATTACTGCCAGGCAAGAGAACACCTAAATGTACCTTACCTGGCGATGGAGTGAGACCCACAGAGCTGCACTGAGATACATTCCTGTGCAGACCAAGAGTAGCACATTTCCAACTCAGTTGGCAGGTATGGCATAAGCGTGATCTATCTATGCTAATGAAGAAGTAACTTATCAAATGCCATCCTTTGCCTCTGATTTGATCAGATTGGTCACACTTGATAGTGGAGGAATATCTAAATCTCATCAGAGACTCTGAAAATACATCCCTGTAACACCACACCTCGTATCCCGTCATAGAAAAACTACCAATTACATATAATCAAACAAGGGCTTTGCCTACGGCTGATACTTTCAATTGCTTTAACTGTTAAAATTGTTGCTGGATTATGAAAAGTGATTTGATTAAAATTTCATTAAGGAAAAATCAATATCAACACTTAAGCACCACCGACTTTCTCTGGGAACTCTGCAGTGCAATAGGCTGGTCTGCATGGGAGCTGGCCAGATATGAGGTCTCAACGGGGTTTCTCACAGCTCTGACTGAAGACAACATTTCTCTGTGTAACAAGATGCTTAACAGTTTCATTTGTAAAGAATATAGAGAGTTCAAGAGCTGTTGCTCAGGCTCTGTGAATCTAAAAGGAATTAAAAAAAGAAAAGGTTTGTCACTAAAATGAGAAGATAGCACTTTGAACGTGTTTAAGGAATGACTCTTCTGAGGAAACCGCTGCTATTTTTCCCTGTTGATTTACAGAGCAAAACTGTATTTCAGCAGATGGCTCATTAGATTTTTGCACCATGACTGTAGCAAAAGAAAAACAAAACAAAACAATTAAAAAAAAAAACAACCACAAACAAACAAAAACCAAAAAAAACACCAAACACAAAAAAATCCCTCACAGCAGGAACATAGGAATAAGATGCATTGGCTGCTTGCTGTTTAATAAAAGCTTTTGGGGTTTTATTCATGCATTGATCAGCAGACTTAAAATCTAAACCTAGTTTACAAAAGAATTCTCCTCACGTTGACAAGCTAGTCTCTATTTAAAGTGGGATCACTCGCAGATAGGATGCATCTTTAGACCAAAGACTGAAAATAGATTCCATCTATCATTTCCTGCTAGGATTTCTTTTTCCTTAAAAACCTTCAAAAGGGAAGGTTCATGTTTTTGTTTCATACACCTTCTGCTAAAATTTGAGATCCAAGTTTGGAAATCTCAGCAGCAATCTTTATTGCCATCCACTCTGTGGCCTGCCCTTCCTGTTTTCCAAAAAACAAAATGCTGTATTTATTTTGAAAATGGGATATCCTGTTGGAAGCCTTTGAGGAAAACAAAAAAAAGAAAAAGAAAGAACATGCTGAGCCCAAGACCTCAAGTACTCCTTCCTGTACCTTAAGAGGAATAAAGAAATAGTCCTAGTTAAAAGAGGAAATATGGCAGGAAAAAACATTGGGAGTTACAGTCAGAGCAATACTTGAGAATAAATAGTACAGAAATAAGTATAATTATATAAATGGCTATTTTTTTCATGGAAGTTCCTACACTCTGTGTATAAAGCCCCCTTTCAATATCGTACACTTGGAGTCAACCCCTTTGGCAGGAACACGTGCGAGCTGCAGGCGCGGGGCAGACGCTATCGCATTGCTCTTTAGCAGGAGAGCAGCAAACAGAGGGTCCTTTTGCTGAATCAGAGAGATGCTCCGGTCCCCTCAGCAGCACCTTAGCCCTTCACACCTCTCCATATGCATCCATGGCACGTACAAAGCTTTAGGTGACAAAAAAAAATATATAGATCTCGCTCTGGCAAATCACAGCACAATCTGTACACGGGGTCAAGCGTTCTGAACTGAAAAGGAAAGGAAATAAACTCCCTGCTCCCTAATGCCAGTTGAAAGGGATGGGTTGGCCCCTGTCCAGCAGCCCCGCAGGTCCCTCCATCTGATGGCAAGGAAGGAGGGAATCTCCCTCAGTGGGGTAGAGCAGGTAGGTAAAAGGCAGGTACAGCTGTGTCTTACCTGCCACAGCTCAGCTGAGCTTCACCATCAGAATTTATCTTCACTCTCCAGAATGGAAATTACATTACAGGAGCTTCCTAAGTCCCTGGTCAGATTTAGGAGAGTCTACAAATGCTAAGAGCTAAATAGACCAATATAAAAATAGGGGGCGATCGCTATTCCCAAAGCTTGAAGTCAAAAGGGGGATCTGACATGACAGTTAGGAAGGGATACTCACATCACAAAGGTAGAGATCGAAGGCAAGAGTTATTTCATTGAAACAATCACCATTAGTACAGAATTCTATGAATTGGAGCTTCTAATATTATATTTAATTAAATCAACAAATTATAATTGCTAAGACTGAACCTTAATATCTCCCTCTGTTTAAAAAGTTGCTGAAGTCATATTAGGTTTGCAGCTTAAAAATTCAAGAACGCCCAATTTATCAGCATATGTGAATTAAGACTTTAAGGCAGAACCCTTGATGTTAATGAAAGAGCTTTTTTTAATTTAGCAAATTAAAAAAAAAACAAAAAAAAAACCAAAAAAAAACAAACCACTTAAATCAAAGAGACCATCTGAATTTTAGCACAGAGCGAGGATAATCAATGATCCATTTGTCCTCATGTTCTTTTGAGCAATCACTTCGTGCAAGGGCCTACGTGGCACTAGAAGAAATTCTCATCCTCGCAGAAAGAAAAATATAAATAAGCTTCATAAATAAATAAATCACATTTTTCCTTTTCAGAAAGCTAAGATCAATAAGCACCTGAGTGGAAAATAAGTCAGTAGGATACTCAGAGGTGCTCATTCTGGCCTCCAAGCTTGTTTTTAGAAAGGCTTATCTAGTGTAGTGATAATCACCTTTAAACATCACCTCGATTTTAAACCCCGCTGTATCCCTCCTGTCCAACCACTACAGGGTTTTTCATCCCACACCTTTATGGATCCCCACGTACGGATCACTGCTCCATTAAGTACAACCAGAGAACCAAGGCAGCCAGGCACTTCCAATAACATCTTCAGTCCCAAAGCCCGTGCAGAACTAACAGTGCTGGTACAATAACCCTGGTCACTGTGAGATTCCCTTGGTAGGACCGATGGCTATTGAGAAACGTCTGCCACAGCAACATCAAGCACTGCTTAGTCACACCCTACCTTCTGATCTCCTGCCCCGTTGGCAGCAGCTCTATTGTGCTGGTTCCAAACCAGAAAGGTGTCTCTGCCTTACTGGGCACAGGACCTTGCCTGGCTGAAGCTGCAATGTTTCATTTTGAGGCAGAAGAAACACTTCAGGCAGACACACTAGAAAAGAATGAATGTACTACAAAGTCCTTTTATGCTGTCTCATTAATACACAGGCAGCATCTTCCAAAACGCAAGCTCAGGTGTCAGTCAACAGCTACAGAGATTGAAATAAGGGAATAAAGTGATGTCATCTGCACCTCCATTTAGCATTTCTGCATGTAAGTGATGCCAGCTGAGACTTCCTCATCAGCTTTCAAGTTCAGTCTAGTGAGCTGGATGGAATGCTGCCTTTCTCTCCACAGCCCTGAATTTAAGTGCTGAAAGACCTGAACAGGCCCAAAAGAAGATTATATCACTTCAGATTTGCTTCTGATTTTACCACCTGTATCTTTGAGAGGCTCACCACTTGTGCAATCCAAGGAGGAATTAAATACAGAATTACCAAAAGGGTGTTCTTTAGTTATTTTCCCAGATTCCTTATACTAGGAGTGCGTGTGTCTCTTCAGAAGGATTATTTGCAAACCAAAATCAGGATACAATGGAAGAGTTCTGACATGTTGGGGTTTTTTTTGTTTGTTTCGTTGGGTTTTTTTTTAGTTCTGACATTGCCACTGACTTCATAATCAGAATTGCACATCGGGGAATTTGCTCCATGATAATTTAACAAGCATAAAGGAGGAGAAGGAATAGCACAGTAGGTAAGACATTGTGTTGTGCTTGAAGAGAGTTGTACTCAAAAGTTCTGGCTGTCCTGTTGACTTCTTGCCAGCTAAATCCTCTCTGCCTCATTGCTCAAGCTATAGAAAGTGAATTATTATTTTTGTACCTGCAAGCAGTATTACAAGATAACGGCTGGGAGGTGATCCTACCTTCCACTAGTGGTAGCTATGGAAATAACTAGATATTCAAGGAAAAGCATGCACAGGATATTAAACTCAGCAAACATGCAAATAGACATTGTTAGCCACGACACTGTATTCTCAAGATGCCCTTACTCCATATAATTATGCCAAGTGATTTATAAATAGTTCATAGAAGTATCTACGCAGATAATCATCTATCCCTAAACTATTTCATGCTCAGTTTAGCAGCCGTAGAAGTGACAGTGTAACAGCTTAGATTGGAGCAGAAATACTTAAGAATACTTAGAAGTATAAAGATACAAAATATCTGCAAAATACTTTGATCTTCATGAATAATAAGGCACTCTAAAAATACATTAAATATTATTATACAGCTGATACAGTGGGAACAAGGATCGTTATGGAAAATGAATGCTATGATGCATTTATTCAAGTATGCTGTCTTCCAAAGAATTAGAACCTAAACTCTGCTACTTCAGAGCAAACTTCAGTAAGCCACTCACCAGACAATTCTGGAAAACTACCCTGTGAATTGGTACCTTGAAGCAGAAGGACTGAGATTCTTTAAACATTTTATTTCCTATGACTCATGTAATTAGCACATCTTTATCCAAATCCTTCTGAGCTCTTTGTTCTGAATAATACCTTGCAGCAGTAAATTGCACATGCCATTTGTCCTCCTATAAAAACCAGAGCCACTCCCACTAAGCACCTTTGGAAGAAAGCAGAGTGGAGCACCTATGCTTTTTCCCTTTCAGAAAACATTTCCCACTCTATCTGCTGGTGAAACTCCCCTCCAGTTTGGGGGGTACAGATCAGAGTAACAGCCTCCCAGCTGCAGATTCTTTAGCACACGGAAGCTACAATCAAAAAGGTCACTCCGGCAATGACAGGTACGGTGGCTTCCCAAATAAACAGATTCAGCGCCCACACATTTCTATTTTTGAACCCATCCTTTGCTTCGCTGCCGCACTTGCTGCGTGCTTTGAGCAACAGCTGTACGGTTACAAACCTCCCACATAAGACACTTCAGAGCTTCTTTCAGGGTGACATTGGAAGTTTTGCTTTTAACACCAAACTCACATTTCCAACTCACGAGTTTCTACTGCGAGTTGCAGAAATACGTCCAGCTAACCAGCCCGAGTGAACCAAAAGTATTTGATTTATTTTTAATAATCTCTTCTGGTTCACAATGAATTTTTAACGATGCTAATTGCAAGCTTATGACTTACAGTAGCTTCCCTCAAAAGGGTGAGGTCAACATAAATAGCTTAAAGGCTCTTTGAGTTTACTGAATAATTTTGAACCCTATAAACCACTCAGAAGGCCATGTGCAAGCGTCATACTCATAAACACTTACATGTCTCAGCTGCTGAGCACGTATCTGAGTCCTTCACAAGAGCCACTGGAAGAAATACAACTCGGTTCAGTTCTCGCAGTGACTTGAGCTCATCTGTTTGTAACTCACAGTGAAGAACGGAATTTCATCATCTCACCCCTGAAGGGTTCCAGATTCATTGCACTGCTATAAATTAAACAGATGAAATCACATGCCAACAGCAGAACTGACCTTGGTGATCCGAGCTGAAAATCGAGCCTGTTTCTTCAGCTGCTGTTCAGTATCTTTCTCGTTTCTGCTTTTACCAAACAGTTACACACTCAGTAATTCAGGAGAAGAAGCACGAACAGTAGCGGTGAGTAGTGTATTTATCGGTCACAAACTGGCACGTGCTGACCACTGGGCCCATATCAGTCAACGTGACTTTGTTAGGGACGTGTATGCTTAAAGCCTTTTCAGCCTCTCTATCCCTTCCCCGAGAGCTTTCAGTTTGGGCACTTCAGTGAGGATCTTCTCATTCTTAGCTTTTGCCCAAAAGTCCATCCTGAACAGATTACAACTCACCTCAAAACAGAGCAAGCATTTCTGTGTTGCCTTCAGTTTTTTTTTCTTGAAGCTCCTGGGCAGTTCCAACAGCAATGGCAACAACAAGAGCTAGAGAACAAAGCTTTGGCATAAATAAATTCTACACTGTGTGATTTTTTTTTTGGTCACCTGTCTCATGTATGGAAAGAGAATTAGGTGGATTGGTTTTTGTTAAGTGCTCCAGAAATGAAACACTAGGAAAGTCCAAACAATTCCTCTCTAAACATAAAAACTTATACTACTCAAGGTCCCTGTGCAGTTCTCCCTTTGCAACTGCCATTTTTTTCTCCAAGTCATTTATTTCATTGCCCTTTCCTTCCACTGTCACTTATGTCCTTGCTCGCTGGCCTATTTCATTTGTACCTACTCCAGCCTCCTGCTCCACGCTGAGTAGAGCCCCGAACAGCAATGGCAATGGAGGTTGGTGCTTTGGGTCAGAAGAAACGTGAAGCAAAGCAATGCTGTTTGATGCCCACTCATGTTTATTAACGGTGGGGAAACAGAACAGTACTTCATTTTAGTTTTATCTGGCAACTTAAAATATTTTTAAAAACCCCAAAACAAAAAAACAATGCTATTTCATTTAATTTCCAGGGAGAAAAGATGAGTTGGGTGCTTGGGGGGGTGGGACTGGTGGGGCAGTGGCTAAGGCTGGATTGGAGAAGGGATAATTTCTGAGCTAATTCTCTTTCACACTGAGTTGGGGGGTGGGGATTTAATCAATGTTAGTATTAAAAGGATCTGTGAAACTTGCTGCAGGCAGCACTACATTGATCCTTTTTTAGCTTGGTCAATTACTAAGTACAAATGTGAATAGCAGCTAATAAGGGTTTTTAATCAGCCATGTAGGCTTCGGTTACGCTGCGTGTTCAAAGTGCCACCTAGTGGAAAATATCACTGTCGTGAGAGGCTGTTTCTGTGGCTAGTTTTAATTCATGACTACAGAGATATATGGAAAGTAGCCGTATATCACTCAGGTAGTTGTAGAGAGTGATGAGGTCTCCCCTCAGCCTCCTCTTCCTCAAACTAAACAGTCCCAGCTCCCTCAGTCTCTCTCCATCAGATTTATTCTCCAGGTTGGCAGGGTTTTTGGCAGGGACTGAAAGCAGACTGAGGCAGCAACCAAGGACTGTGGATCTGGTTGTGCTTTGCTCTGGAAAGCTTTGCTGAGCAGAGCCCTTTGGTTTCTTCCTGCATTTGGCAGTGAATTATCAGGTTAGGCTGCAGGAATTTCACCACTTTCCATTGCATTGTGTAAGCGGCGTGACTCACACAGCCTGAGGAGATCAGCACATCGCAAGGTGTTAAAAATTCAAAGCACAGGGCGTCCTGAAATAACAACTAGGGGGAAAAAAAAAAAAATATATATATATATCTCTCTTTTCAGAATTAGCAATGTTTTCAGTATTCTTATGAGACAGCCATTTGCTTTAGCCATCCTAAAGGCTAAACATCTATCAATGTATGGTAGCTAATTGGTTTCACAAAGCGAAGAAAGGATTCGTGTTTTGCACTCCTCAAACGGGATCTCTTTTGTGGCATTTATTAAATTCTGTTATAACCACGAGGTCATGAGCGTGCCTTCTATTTCACAGGCTATTATGGAACACACATTATCTGGTTAGCCCAAGGTAACTGAACAAACCTGGCACCAAGAATCGTCCCCCCTGGTATTCACTCTACCTGACTTGTCCTTCTTACCATAGAATCATAGAATCGACAGGGTTGGAAGAGACCTTAAAGATCATCTAATTCCACCCCCTCTGCCGTGGGCAGGGACACCTCCCACTAGAGCAGGTAGAAACTACCAAAGAAAATACCTCAAACACAGCTACCACAAGATTATAATACAAGATTAAAACACTCCAGTCCTGCTCTTCCCTCCTCATTGTCAGCACAGTGTCGGAGTGATGTGTCCACATTTCTATTAGTGTGAAGTGGGTGTGAAATACCAGCATCCTGACGGATCCCTTAGATCACATGAGGGGCAACATATCACATGTATCACGAGGGGCAACTTATCGGTGTCAGAGAGCCCAGCTCTGTCACATTTCTGATATTTGAGCACTCTATTAAGAAAATTACTTGGAAAAGGTAACTTTAAGAAGCCTCACGGTATTAACTGAGGTTTCAAAAGAGAGATGTTAGAGTTAATTAAACAGCAGAGCAAAAATGCCTGCGACATAACCAATATTCCAAGCCAGGACTCTTCCTTAGCTTTGCTGTTTCCTGCCCCTGGGCAGGTGACAGACAATTCACGTCACTTCAGACACCCCCTATTCCATATGGAACAGAAGAGACTGAGAACTTTTGAAATCTGAGCAAGGTCACTGAAAAATTTCGTTGGAACACCTCCTTGCCATTCAGTCAGCTGTCCACTAGCTGTCCCCATTGCTTCACAGGAGGAAGGATCAGTGTTGAAATGGGAACATGCCTCCAAAAATGAGTGATGCTACTCGGGGGGGGGGAATGATAGTTCAGAAAAATTTAGATGAGCTACTCGAGTTCTGCCAGTCTGTAGATAAGGAATTGGACGTGTGGGAGAAGGCCCACATCCCAGGATGCCAGTGATGGGGTTACCATCAAAGACAGAGCAGCGTGGAAAGTCTAGGTTACAGTCTTAGCAGATCTACAGCTTTATGACACGACAAAGCAAAGCCCTGGAGACCCACTCGTGGAGCAGAACAGCAATACTCACAGCAGACCACTCCAATTTTCCTGCCCACAGGATCACAGCCATCACATCATCATCTGCAGCATCTGATAAAGCCACCTTAAGAGATGTTTCCCAATCAGTGTCTCTGGTGGACACTGCTGCCTAACCTCAGAATATAGAAGCTATTCAAATTTAGAACTGGAAAAATGTATTGCAGAGCAGCCATAGGGTGAAGGTGCTTTAGGCTCATCTGACAGCAGAAAGTTCTTTCCTCTCTTGAGAATTCAGGCCAATTTATCATTTCCCTTCATCTTTCGACTTCCCAACATGAGCCCAGAACACAGATTTGTCACTATATTTGTTAGATCTAGAAGATTTTAGGTTTGCTCTCTCCAGAAATCCATCTGGAGAAATCTCATTCCATACTGGTAATGGTTGGGATTTATTATGGCATAATAGGTGCTATTAAAAAGGCAGAATAATATTTTACAAGGCAATTAATTCCACCATAATTGCTTTTTTAGCCTTAATGCTGCTACTCACAAAAGAATGATGGAAGACTGTATACACTTAATAACATTTATAGTATGATTTGGGATGCTATTTATTGCTTTTGTTGTTGTTGTTCAGCCTTTGTAAATCAGACCCATTATGTGCTCTATAATATTTGCTTATAGAAATCAGAACTCCCTTCTGATGTACCAGGCTTCCAGTGCCCTCCTCCAGTCAGGGAAATTGCAAATACCTCACACAAGGGCAGCTGTCACTCAGGTCAGCTGTTTGGATCAGAATCTACCCTTTTTCTTTGCTACATTACAGACAGGCAAAGATAATAAGGATAGCAAAAGTGGAGATTACTGTATCCTTCAAACTATAGTTATAGAGAAAACATACTTGGGAAAGGGTGACAGATGCCTGCTTTGTTACTCCAAGCTTCTGCTCTGGAGGGATGTCTCTTCTACTCAGCCTCTGTCATTCCTGCATGTCAGAGCATAATGCACTGAAGCAAAATGTTTGCAGAGAGTTTTATTCAGAACAGCAAAATGAATTTCAGAATTTCCACTGCAGGATTATTAGCAGTATAAGTAAAATGCAAGTTCTTAATTTCACCAAGTTGGAGGGGAAGAGTTCAGAATTCCAAATATATTGGCAATTTTCTTTCAAATGGGCTAAAATCCTGAAGCAAAACTCCTCTTGGTTTGAAAGTTTAGCTCCAAATTCTGACCTTTGCTGGAGGTAGTTTTAGCACACACAAAAATGTTGGGCATCTGACGTGCCACCAGCTACCTGCTGAATGCCTGGCTGAAGTGAACTGTGCTTTTATTTTTTTCCAGCTATGAAGGTACTGTATTAGTGCATTCTAACAGACTTATTCTGGTGCATAAAGCTTAGTGTCCACAGATACTACTCTGTACAAACACTTTACAGATGCACCGACCGACTGGAGAAACTGCCGAGGTTTTTTTCCCCCAGAAGAAGCTTTGACTGAAGAATGCCTGAAGATTACACCTGTTACGAACACACATCCTCGCTAGAGAGTATGAAAAGCAACTCAAATCCAAATCTCTTTATACTTTGTGTTTGAGAACCTATGAAAACGTTTAGGTTTTCATTTTAAGTTTATATCACTATGGGATTATTCACATACCCCCAGCAGTTAAAAAGCATCTCCATCTCAAGGTGGTGGTTCCACTAATAGGTTAGATTCAAATGATGTAAATCACATCTCAGACTATCCAAAATCAAAAGAGAGCTTTTGCTGAAATCAGACCGACTGCGGGTACTTGGGAATCCAAAGAGAGCAGTTTCCTGCTTCGTGGTCACAGCGTGGCCAGAGGAGAGTATTGTCAGTTTAACAATCCTATATTGGAAGTACTTCCTTTAAGCAGTATGGAACAAGGAAAGCAGTCTCCTTCTGTGTCAATAAATACACATAGCAACTGAAAGCATCAAAAGCTATTTTTATGTCAGAATTACTTTTTTTTTTTTTTTCCTAATAAACATGAACACTATTCGAGTACTTTTCTGTGGCTCAGTGGACCAAATGACACTGTTCCATGGTTCTCATGTAACACCACTGCAGTAGGAGAGAGAATAGAGACACGACTGAAGTGTGGTGTATCCAGCATTCCTGAAGATGGGCAGATCTGGATCCAAACTACGCAGGGAGATCCAACCCTCCTGCAGGGTTTTGTGCTCTTGGTAGCTAAGGTCTGCAGGACAAGTCTTGTTGAATGAACTTTACTAGAACATTTAGCAGACAGCTGGAGGGCTATAACTAATGCTGCTGTAAAGGAGCAAACGCTGCTTCTTCCTCTGCCTGATTTATTGGTACACCTGTATCCAGGAGAGGTAGAGCAATGCTTAGAAGGACAAACCTTCCACAGTTTTGAAGGAGAGGAAAGGGAATTGAAATCCAGTTACAATAAAAAGCCATAAAGAATCTTTTTTTGTAACTATTTTAATACAGTCTGAACTTGAGAGCTACAAAGCAACCACACTGCTCTAAATGACAGAGAAAGGGAGTGAAACACTCTTGTTTAACAACAACAAGGGTAGATCTAGATCATGCTACATTAAAATCCCATTGCAATGGTAACTACAGACACAGGCTGTCTATAGACACACAATTCCTCGTTAGGCCAATAGGATTAATTTTGCTGCTATAAGAGAACTAAGCTCCTCAGATACATGATGCACTAATTTCAGACTTCCCTCGATTTGAGGGGTCTACAGCAGCAGCTTTCCTCGGTCATTTCGAACGGGCAGCTGTCACAGATGTGTAAATTGCAGCTCTAAGAAGCTCACATATGCAAGCAGAAGTTTCTGCCGACTTCCCCCCACCTACTGATTTTTAAAATACCTTTCAACAGCTCTCCAGGCAAAACATCCTCCAAAAACTCACAAGAAGCATGAAGTAAAAGAGCACAAGTTTTACCCAAGTTCACAGCAGGAAAGTCTTAACAAATACTCAGAGAAGGCAACCTCTGCTTCTTCACCTAACCCTAAATCAGAAAAGGTTTTTCCACAGCTACAGCTACAACCCATCTTGTGACTAGACCCTAAGGACATCACTCTCTCACAAAAGGGAACCCGGTGTTGTCAGGTGTGTGAAGTGATTCTTCCCTCCTGAGAACCAGCAGAGGAACCTGTAAGTTTAAATGGTGTTAAAGTGCAAAAGACTCTCAAAGAAAAAAAAAAAATACAGGGCTGAACAAAGAAAAAAACTCATTTCACTTTGCACCTGTTTAAGAAAAAAAAATCCTTTTAACAAGTTGGTTCATTAATAAAGGTGCAATTAAGTATCACGTCATTAAAGGAACAGGAATGAAAACAGAGTAAATTCTCATTAAGAGACAATGCTAAGGTATCTAGCTCGTTAAAGAAAAAAGAGAAATCAACACTCTCTCTCCTCACTCCTGGTTATAGACAATCTCATAGGAATTTGTTACTTACAAACAGGGATTGCTCCTGAAAGTTAGGAAATTGCTTTTCTTTTGGAGCTAAAACGCTAGAATTTGTTCCCGTATTTCTAAGAAGAGGTGTTGTTTATTGTGAACAAGCACAAGTAATGAGAACAGAAAAACCTTTAGGGAAAACGACCACTCATTTCAATATCACAAATAAGACATAAGCACAGGGCAAGTGACAAATTTTGCATTCTCTCAATAACAGATTCTCTTTCTGTTAACATTGTAAGTTAGACTAGAGAAACTTCAATCACCGTGGCAAGCAGCCAGCTCATGAATAGGCTCTCTAACATCAACAAGACTATTCGTATGAACAAATGCTCAAAATGACTATGAGACTTCTTGTATATCCTTTGTAATGTTAAAATCAGTCGGAGGACTGTGGTTTCTAAGTGCTCTCCCACATGGACTAAGAGCTGAAGTCAAGAAGAGTGCTCATGTGAGAAACTATGCAAGAGCTGCAGTTAAAGACTGAACTGGTGCTTTGTTTTCAGTTAAAAAAAAAAAATATATAGCACATTCTAACAAAAGAACTACTGGACTAGCAGATACCAGGCTTTAGCTAGCTATAACCTTGTGCCTGAAGTTAGATCCTGACATGTATAGCTCAAGAAAATACTACTTCTACTGCAAGCTGGTTAACTGCCTGTGCAACTCTGCTTGAAGACTACAAGATTTCAAACTAGGTTGAAAAAGTATAGAACAGGGATGGTGATACATAAAGGATTGGTGAGAAAGGAAGCACTAGAACTAGCAGCAAGGTGGGGTTGCCTGCATGGTCAGCCCTTCATTTGAATGCAAATGCAATTTTGGGGCAGGCAGTTATCTGTGACATCAGGCAGGACCTTAGTAAACTGTTACCACCAGCACCTGGTAAAACCATTGTTAATCATGTGTAGTAAAGGGACATCAGGGCTAGCATGAGTCATTTATAGAGCCAGTCAGGGCTAGAAAAGAGAGAGAAAGAAAGAGGAGGGGAAGAGAGATCAAACAAACCCTGCGAGGAGCAGGATGTCCCAGCAAGACAAAGCCAGGCTGTGAGCATCATGTATGTGAGTTATCTTTTGGATAAAGAGACCAGCATGTATCCGGGATCTGCAAGGTGCAGCAGCAACAACCTGCCAGTGCAAAACTTTGTGTCTACTCCACCCTATTCCGATTACATGGGATATCATCATGTGCCAACTC
>JANHGN010024320.1:70037-93620 GCA_024605025.1 Megaceryle maxima
ATACAATTAATACACAGCAAATCTCTCCCAACAGCCAAAGGCACAGCTCTTACGAATGGATGAGGAAGACGGTGCAATCCACTTCTACAGGTATGATGGCACTGAGGCTTTATGCTGAGAAGAGATTTCAGGGGGTTTTTGGTGTTGGGGGTTTTATGCCAGGTTCCCTGTCTAGAGGCAAGCGTGCAGTTTAACAGAGAAAGATCCTAATTGCTCTGAAGGATTCTCTTGCTAGCAAGTTAAATACTGATTTGAATATTGGATGCTGGGTTTGATCAGATGACTTTCCTATATTTCTTTCTTGACCTTTAATGCCGAGGGAGATGAAAAGCAATGTCCTTTGGCAGTAGAGCATTTTCACTTTAAATACATTAAAGAAATTTGTGGTATTAAAGAACTGCTTTTAACAGGAGTCCTATAGATTGGAGAGAAGCAGTATGTCTGCGGAAAGAAATCAAAATGAAAGTATTCCTGTATTTCACCACCACCTAGACTTTGCTTATTTTCCTCAAGTTTTGGAGTACATGTGAAAAGTTCAAGTAAGCTATATCCAGTAGGGGGGTTGGAAATAAGGCTTTGCATTACAAACACCCTCTCTAAATTCAGAGCACTGAAATGAAATGAGATCTGCAAGATCAAACAATGAGTCAATGCTCAAAACCCAGGAATGATAAGGAAATGCTTGCTTCTCTTTGTAGTAGTGCTTCTCAGAATATGCAGGAATACAAAAATCCACATAACACAACCAGTTTATACAGCCACAGACCAGTCTCTGATGCGTAACAGCCAAGGAGTACAAAACAAATCTTCAGTTGTATTTAGCCAGTAAAATTAAGTCACGAAGCATGAGGAAAAGGTTCTATTTGATTGTGATGAGGAGCAAGAGAAAACAATATAAATATTGAGCATCCCCAAAACAAAAATCTGTGCCTTGTATGAATAGAAAAACAGTTATGAAACAAGAAAGGGGAGAAGGACAAGAAAAAGGGGGAAAACTGCCTGAAAAGAAGAGAGGCACTGTCTGCTATAGAACAGTATTTGATCCTCTGAGGTGCTGAGCAGCTTTGACATGCCCTGAGAGCAGTAGCTATTGAGGCTGCTCAGTACCTCCCCTGAAGAGATGCTCATGGTATTTTAGTGTTGCATGCTAGGAAGGTTCCTTTCCTTTCAGCCCTCCCTCCTGCCCCGGCTCTGTTCCACACATGCCTGTAAATAATGATTTTCTAAGTGGGTACTGAATCAGTCTCTGATGGGAAAGTAATTACTTAAAGCATACTTTAGAAAAAAAATGAAAGCCACTATATAGAAAAGCTGTCTGTATTAAAGTAATGCATCTAATTTATACAGACAGATTGAGTCATCTTCACTCCTGCTGAACACGACCTTAGTTCATAGAGAGTCCATAGAAGCCAAGAAGGCAATCAGAGCAGGTTGTTACTCTGGGTAAATTAGAACTGGGGGGCGGAGAGAGAGGGAGAAAAAAAAAAAAAATCTCTATTTTTCAGGTTCTTAAAATCATATTTGTTCTTCAATGAATCCTAACCAAGGGAAAAAATAAAGAAGGCTGGTTTTGAAAAAAAAAAAAACAACAACTTACTTTTGAGCAGCCCTTACAGTGGCAATGCAATTGCTGACCAAGTGTATGATTTACAGATGGCAGAGCACTTGCTCCAAATAGAAGAAAGAATAGACAACACACTTCCTAACTGCCTGTTTAGGAAGTGTGCTCAGGGGCTCTCTTTCCAAATTTCAAGGCTGCAAGGGTCAGAGCATTCACAGGAGGTGCTGGGAGTCTCTCCATTCTGGAATGGTCCAACAAGCATCTTCATCTCAAGAAGAATTGATCAGCATGTCAGGAGTGTATTGTCCCAAATGCCCACAGGCCAGTGTAAGGCCCTCTGAAGTTAGTGGGAGCCTCTCTATTTATTTGCTAGGGACTGGGTCATGCTTTAGGGAAAAATCCAGAGAAAGAATTCTCCTGATGCTTCTTCCCCTCTTATTTTTTATTTGCTAGGCCAGGAATGCTCAGTGCCAATAGCCCTGCTTAATTGTAGTTCCTTTCTCTTCATTCACTCCTCTTCCTCTCTTCAACAGCAAGGGCCCTTTTGTTTTTCCCATTTTTTTCAGAAAAATCAAATACTGTTTTAAAACTTTGCCCTACCAGCAATGTCAGAGCCAGCAATGCATTTCAGTGAGTTAGGTTCTGAGCACGCACGTTGTCCCAAGTGACTCCAAGAGTGTGACTAGATTAGCTGCAAGTACCAGTGGGTTGCTGGATCATGAGCAAAATCCTCAGCATTTTCTTATACAGAATCCAGTGCTTTTAAAGCCACATTCCTACTCTGGGCATTGCCCTTCTGTCTCTTTGCAGGAGAGGTTTTGTACAGGCAAGAGCGAAGGAATCACACCAATTATTTATTGGCTTTCCTTATTCCCTGTGAAATAGATATGAGCCACTCTTCTTAAAGGTGGAAAAACTGACACGCAGACTTACCTGAGGTTACAACAAAAACTAATTGGATGAATTAATTTTATTATTTGTTCATTACCTGTTGCAAAATACTAGATATCAATAATAGTATTATTCCGGTACGGAAAAAAAATAATGCTTAAGGCAAGGGATTTTATTTTTGGGTTTTTTTTGCAAGATATTCTTCAAAGTGTGCAAGAAATATTCCCGTAATTTACCCCTTTAAGATCAGGAGAGATTCTTTCCCAAGACTGACTTAACTGAGTAGTCTGACTTGTTTCTGTAGCTGTTACGAGGCCCAGATTCAACAACATTTCCATCTCCAGAGATTTCATGTTCAACTTCTCTTATTGGTGCTTTGTGGCCTCATGACCCAAGAGATAAAAACAACGAAAAAACCCCAACAACCCACTTTATTGACATTTCTACCACTGCCTCATGCCCTGCAGGTCTTTTGATACTCTATTATCTACAGAAGTAACCCGGAACTAAAGCAGAAGTTATTTCAAGTGTTGCTCTGTAAATTTAAAAGCAATACCCACTGTAAAACCATCAACTGGTGTTAAGTGAAGCTTATGAAGTTATGCTACTTGAAACCACTAGAAGATCTCAGTATTTAATGTGAGATTATCATCCAGGTTTAGTATTGTTGGAACACATTTCCCACAGAAAAGACCTTCTAAGGCTTTCACCCATTATTCTCTCTCGGGCTGAAGGATGTCTGAATGTCTCTCCCTGCAGCTTTGTTGGAGTTGGAGGGATTGGGACTTGATCGTAAATGGAGTGTGGGTAGGATCCAAAGCCTAGTCACTGCACTTTTTAGGTGTTCAGGATACAGGAGAAAGCAAATGTATTTTGACTCAGAACACCCAAATGAAGAAACACAGACTACTTAGTATTTCCAACCGGGAACACCGATTGGAATAGCTCCTTCTCTAACTCTTATACTGCTCCTGTCCCCTCTCCTACACCCCCACTTCAAAGGGGTGAGAGAAGCCAAGCCAACTAGCAATGGTAACAGAGACCAGACCAAAGCCACGATGACAAGAGATTTGAGGCAGCGATTCCACTCATGCACACAAAGCATAACTAAAGCACAGCATACTTTGGGGGAAAGTAGAACAAAACCACCTTACAACAAGTTACCAATCTCCTCCTGGTGATTTCGGTATTTTTAATGGAGCTGTGCAATCACTCACACAAGAGCACACTTTACTTTTTTGCCTTTGTGAGAAAAAGTAAAGCTGTGGTAAAACCGTGCCTAAAACAAAGAGTTTGCACAGGAACCAGCAGGCAATTCCAGCAGCAGTGGGAATTTGCTCCAAGCTGAAAGGACACCTTAAGATCTGCACTTATGTTACCATAAAACAGAGAAGGAACACATTTTGAAACAGAGGTGAACTACTTAGGGGCAGAGACTCTCCCTGTAGCTGACAACTCTGCTATCGTTCCTGTTCAATAAAAATTTACTCTGAGGACACAGAGAGTTTTTCTGCTGAGGATGATGACAGGTGCTGATAGCATCATTACCAAAGGCACTGTAAGCGTTTGGCATCTCATCTTCACATTCCCCCAAACCTGAGGAAGAGAAACAAACCTCTTAAGAAGCCATTCCTGCAAAAAGCAGAATGCCTAAAGAATGTACAACGCTCAGAAAAAAATTCAGCTAATCACTTGCTTTTTAGTCTATACGGCAACCTTTCCCCTGATCCTGCCACGCAGAAATCCACCCACGTTTTCTATAGATCGGGTCCTTTTGCCAAACCAAATCCACACATGTCACCTTTAGCCGTTGTTTAAAGGGGATAAAAAAGACTCTGCTTTGGATTCAATTATTTCTCAGTGATGAAGATGAATAGGATGTTTTACTCTAGCAAAGCGAAGGCCAGAATTTAGCCAGTAAGCTCTATTACAGACTAGCAGAAGATAGTCGAACTGGAAAACATCAGCATCTTTAACAGAAGGCATCAGAACAGAAGGGAAAGTTCTTCAAGTCTGCTGAAAGTTTCAATTCATGATCCTATTCTGTTCTTTTCAGCACGAGTCACCTGAACACGCACAAGAAGAACAATGCCCAGCAGAAAATATAAACACAGAATTTCACTGTGCTTCACAAACCTTTAATGCATCCCACTTTGCAATAATGCATAGTCCTGCTCAGCGCACCAGAATTTCTGGCAGGAATATTATAACTCACACCATCCAGGATTGGAGCCATGTAACATTTTCTAATACAATGGCAACGTGCAGCTGACTGTTTGGCCTTTTTAATTTAACTTCACAGAACATCTTGTGCGGCACAATGGCCATCTTCAAGACTTTCTGAAAAGTACTTTTTTCCTCACAACTTTAGGTCGGTGAAATTACACCAGGGAGAATTTGCCCCTTTTGTTTTGTACATTTTTAAAGTGCACAAACAGTTAAGAGACAGCCCCAAAACAAAAGTCTGCGGTCTAATCTCTGACAGTCTGTATCTTTATAAGCTCAAAAGTTTAACACAAATCTCTCTCTTAAAACTAAACTAACGTAAAGATGCAGATCTGAAATGAGAGTGTCTTCAGGTCAGGAAGCTGTTTCGCATGTTGAGCTGATCTAAGCTAACATCCAATCATCAGTACAGACATTAAATTCTTCTGAAACAATATTAAACTACAGAATATTAAACAATATTAAACTACAGAATATTAAACAATATTAAACTACAGAATATTAAACAATATTGAACTACAGAATATTAAACAATATTAAACTACAGAATCTGGACTGCAATGCCCTAAGTAATCCAACAGCAATCCAACACTGCTCTATACTGTGACATCCTCAGTCTAAATTAAGCAGCTCCTGGATTTTATGAACAACACCAATTTCAGTAGACAAGGAATATTCCTGAAAAGTTAAGAGAGGAGGCACTGGAAAAGGGGCCCGGGCTAGTTCTGATGCTAATTTATTTTGCTTTGTAAACTAGTTGTGAGGTCTGCTGGTGGGTTGTGGGTTGTTTTGGTTTTTTTGTTGGTTTGTTGGTTTTTGGGTTTTTTTTTTCCTCCTTTCCTGGGCTACATTGTCTGAGGTTTTGAGGCCTATCTGTCATATTGAGGCAACAGACCCTTTTAACACTTGGCTTTGCTTTGATATGCAGTCTTGTCTCTTCCTTCTCCCTCTTTTCTTCAGGGGTTATATTGCCGGAAAGGGTGATGATTTTCACAGCAAATAAAGGGGCCTTCTCCCAGCTTTATTGTCTTCAGAAGAAATACTCTGTGAATTTTATGGCCAATGGGAAAGCTGTTCCCTTCCCCCAACCCAAAACTTGGCCAGTCACAAAAATTGCTAGAGTGGGCGTGATAGAACAGGATTGTTAAACTGCACCTCAGGAAAAGGTTTCCCGAGTCTGCAATGTCTTATTCCTTGTTAGTCCAAAGGCACCTTCAATAGTCACTATTTGCAAAGCAGGTTTTTGACAAAACTCGTTCTCAGATGGCTCATTAAAACCAGGAAATCCACTCCCCCAACACAAAGGCAGTCGTACTGCAGAGGTAGTTGCTTGAAAGCTCTTTTGTTTCATTTTTCCTCCACCCAACTACTACTAACCTCTGCAACCATTTGCAGTCCCATAGTGTAGCTGTCTGTGACAGCACAATTCCAATAAACTGCCACTGTGCTGCTGGTCAACGTGATAGTCTGTCACTAACAGAAGATTAATTAAGATTGTAGAAAGTTAAATGTTTGTAATTTCATTCACTTAAGTTAGTAAAATACACAAGACTTGACTAAAGAATTGGATTAAAATATTAACTTTTATGATTGCATCATTAAACGATACCATTATCTCCTAAAGAGAAGTCTGAAGTGAAGAACATCCTTCTGCTGTCTCTGGGGAGAATCCATTAGTCCCACCTCGAATTTTACTCGAGTAATACTTCTCCTTGAAATAAAATGCATCACTGTGACTAAAACCAGTAGAAGGTCTGCAAGATTTGGCTCCAAATGCAGTGGAGTGGATTTATTTCATCTAACAGATGGAATTTAGAGGCTAAAGTCCCAAACTGTTTCACGATAGGTTTTGTGGCTGCTGTTTGTTAACTCTGGCAAATAAAAGTGCACTTTGCCTTTGAAAGGAAATGCCATATGCAGACTAATTCCAACCCAGCATCCCACAAAGGCATTAGGAAGACTCTCACTGACATCAATGAGAGGATGGGTAAAGGCCTAACAGACTAAAATGACTCTACCAGGACTAGAAGTGCCCACCCAGAAGACCCTGGCAGATCTCAGCTCCCATTGTCTGTTGTCTCTCACAGAGGGCATTACTCTAACAAAAGAAAACAACCCAAAAAAAAAAAAATCATCGAATTATTAAAGACGAGATTTATGTGAGAAATCATACAGAATTTTTCTCAGATTTTTTTTTTTTTTTACTTTTTTCCTTTTGCATTTTTACTTTTTAACTTGTCTTAAGTTACCTCAAAGAAAGATATTAGCTGTGAAAGCTCCCAATCTTCCTTCAAAAAGAAACCAGATATTATCATTCCTACTAAAAATAAACTGAAAGCTACTCATAAGAAAAGAAAGGATTTTATGGGAGAAAGTTCTGGTCTTGATATACATTTAACTTCTTCAGTTTAAAAAGCAGAACACCCAACCCTCTCCTCATCAGATAATAAGGGTTTAAGCACTTAAAACCAGAAACAGGAAGGTTTATCTTGAAGTTTACCACCTTGTTTTGGCAACAGAAGAACATTAGATATTTGTCTATGGCTTCTGAATGAGAATAGAGTTCAAGATAAGATCACCTTGTTTCTCTTTTGTATACTCCATCTTAACACCACAAAGGAGCCTAAGGAAACATTTTAAACATTTTGTCCCATAGAATGACCCCAAATTCTCATTTAAAGAGGGAAAAAAAACCTAACCAAACCACTGGCTAGAGAGATCAAAAGTTAAAAAATATGCAGGGAGGCATTAAAGCACCACAGGTGACCATATGTTAAACAAACAATTTACACTTGGAATGAATGAAAACAAATGTCCTAGCAGTTATGTGGACTGAACTGAGTAACTGCTGTTCGTTAGAGACTCTACATTTCTTACCATAATGTTGTAAAATTAACAGCACTTTTCACTTGATTATCAGTGTAAACACGATCGGGTTCATTCTGCTTTCACTACAGTTTTGCAGGGGTAGAAAAACTACTGAAATGAGAGTGGCCCATGTTACCCACCCCTGGCAGGCACGGCACAGCAGAACCACGGCAGGGAAGTTAACAGATTTGAGTCAAAGTGGGTTTGGCTGCATGGATTGAGCAGAAACCCCAGCGCATGGAACAAAGACACCTACTTTCCCTAGGGATATATTCCAAGTAAACAGGCTGATGGCCTCGAGGCAGTTGGAAGCTGCCCATAGCACTGTGAACGGGCTATTGCTGCACAGCCCAGTTCAAAGATCCAGTTCTGGTGTAAACGTTGTTCTACAAGCTTGGGAAGAGTCTTGGAGAACCCCTGTCACATAGAGCAAAGCAGTTATCACCCACAACCAGATGTTTAACAATATTTGTTTACAGCATCGCACTGACCAGCACTAAACAGCCCTGTATCTAGGATCTATACAAACAGTACAAAAAGGATCAGGACCTCAAGAACCTTCTAATGTGAACAATACTTTGGGAAGCCAGTAATTCTTACAAGCAAAGTAGTGACTGTCAAATGCTGGAAGAGAAAAAAGTGATATGGGTCTGAAGCCACTGCCATATGGTGTATACAGCAAGTACGAGGCTGTAGTTAGATGTAAGTCTGTTCAGCTATTGAAACAGAGACATCGCGTTTCCCTCTGCAGATGGGGAGGAAACGGGTTAACCTGTGAAGGCAGATCATGAATTGAGGGATCAAGTACTTCAACATTCTGCTCTAGTTCGGAATTCTGATCTTTGGGTACTATTCAAACTTCAAAAGAGAGGGGAGTTGGAAGGAGGGGCCGGGGAGAAATCAGGCTCTTGGCACCACGGATACAGGAAAGCTCCAGCTCCTCTCTCCTGCAGGGGGGAAGCTGGTTGCTGTGTGCTGTGATGATCTACTCAGAGACTGAAATTTGACCAACTCGATGCCTGAAAAACCTACCTCGGTCCTCTCCATTCAAAATTAACTGCTCTTATTAAGTGCATTCTTAGGAGTGCAATTATTATGAGTCTGAGGAACATGTATTTGAAGAGTTAGGCAGCTACACAATCTTGTCAGAAAAAGATCTTTAAGGAAACGTGAGCTGTTGTATGAAGCTGAGCTACCTCTGCAGCAGCAGCAGCCTTTACAGGCAGCAAGCCACAATATGCTTCCAGTTTTATGCACCATCTGACAGAACCTGTATCTGAGGGGGCTGTTCTACTGTAGTGACCACTAAGGACACACTGATTCATGACCTACAGTACCACAGTGGAACACGCTGAAAAAATACCAACCAGAAACACATTTCTTGTCAATTTACAGTAAATATGTACCTCTGAAGAAAGGTCCATATCAATATAAACAGCCAAGGAAGCACCAACAAAGGTGTGGGTGGTGAACCTGGTAACACGTCTTGACACAACAAGGATGTAAACTTCCAAAAGTGGAGGAAGCTGTTAGGTGGGGGCTCAGGAGCCTGGCTTCTGAGCAGGTGTTGATCTCCAATATATCAATACATCTCTCCAATATATCGATTGCCTAACCTGAGCATTAACAAGTGAGGAACAGTGGCTGAGAAAGGAAGCACCAGTAGCTTTTCCCATTCTCAATTCTCTTTCACTACTGCCAACACATTCTGTCCTCAGTTATTATCCTATATGGAATCCATAAAATTTCAGCTCCTTGCATCTGTGTTCACTGGCTCGTGGCGTTTGCCATTACCTTTTAACGACCTGGATACTGCTGAGCCATGTCTGCTTCAGTCAGCTGTACCCACAGCTGAAAGGATGCAGCAGCGCTGCTTGCAAAAGAGCAGATGCTGTAGTTCTATCAGCATTTAGTGTCCTTTGTGAAGTATTACTGCTGCTTTTTTTCTCTTTTTTATTAACTGTCATCTGAAAAAAAAAAAAAAAAAAATTTATATTACTATCCCCTGTGCTATTATCAAGCTGTGGATAGACTGTGCCAAACCTGAAGGGAAAACACAACCTCAAAATTGCAGTAACAATCACAGTATTGTCGGGGTGGTTTTGTTTTTTTTTTTTCTTTAGCAACAAGAAGTGAGAGACTTCAGAAGCTCTTGGTATTTTCTAGGCAGTAAATCATCTTTCACAATTCCCCTCTGATGCAGGTAGTAGTGTGTCAGCTTTAGGGACAGAGAAACAAGAGCAATTCAACAGCAGGCAGGAAGCTTGCATCAGAGCTGGGAACAGAACCCAGGTTTCCTGGCTCCTTGCTCTTAACAAGAACATCTTCCCTTTCCCAAACGATAACACAAGGGTGATAAAGAATACAAGGAGCAGTTTGTCATCTCTTTACTAAGGAGCAAACCCCCAGTCTGATGGTTTGAGCCTTCTGCTTTGTAAATCAAGACCGAGTCAAGGGAGTTACTCTGGGTAAGTGGATAGAGAATCAGGCCTAATACACCCATAAACCCATTTTCACATGTAAAGCCAGATATTTTGTGTTACTGAAGTTAAAAAAAAAATAAATTCTAGCTTGAAGCAATGTGTTCTTCTTTCAAAACAGGTAAAACAAGAACAAGAGAGAAGTACCGAGTGGTTTACACAGATCATCAGAGATTAGAATTAGAGAAGGAATTTCATTACAACAGATACATTACAATCAGGAGGAAGTCTGAACTTGCTGCAAACCTAAGACTTTCCGAGAGACAGGTAGAGTATGGATCACCCGTTCAGGATTTCCTGTGAATTTATTATTGCTGATGAGGAGGTAACCATCCTGGTTAAGAACACAAAAATGCTCATGCCTCTAATAACCCAACAACTGGGTTCCCTTTGCAGTGTAGGAGCTCGCACTCCCCAGATGAAGGGCCTGACAGCCCTGTCTGCACTCATTTCTAGATATCCCATCAGCACTGCTTCAGCTCTCATCAGGGAGCTGCATGGCCTGTCTGAGGAAACAAGGGTTTAAAAATACCAACAAAATCCTGCCCGCATTGCTCTCTGTTTTACTGGGATAGTGGAAGCAGGGAGAAAATTTTGCTGAAATTTCTGAAGTGGAAGTTGTGGTTCTGCTGAAGTCAATGGGAATTCTAGAACCAATTCCCACCAGGTATTAGCAGAGAACGGAGGTGATGAGCTCAAGTACGTTCAGGACACCTGAAGGTATTTGGTTTTTTGGCTGCCTTTTACTTTTTGTTAATAATTTTCCTACACACTTGCGACTCCTTTCTCCTGCCCTTATGTATTCCCACCCTCTCCAAATTCCACTTCTCTTCCTACAATATAAATCAAAAGACAATCCTTTCTGGTCAAAAGATGTGCACAATTTGTTCTGGAACCACTCTGTGCCCTGTTCTTCTATCATGCAATTGCAACCCCCGGGCAAAGCAAAGCAGGTATGTGGCCTCTGGCTCTCGAGATAAGATGTCAAGTTAGATTTGCCACAAAGACACCCAGAACATGGGCTGAGCGGATCTTCAGTCCCATTTCACTGGAGTTTCCTGATGCAGTTACACCGAAGCAAGCGGTGAAACAGAGAAGGCAAAGCTTTACTGAAGGATCTCCCTGAATAGATTTCAGGACACAAGAGGCTCGCTTGCTGCCTCTTCTCTTTTCAAACCATCACACACTGTTTTCTCAGGCTGTTATTACTATCATTCGCTGAAGGTTACGCCCGATTCACCATCGCTTTAAGGGCTCTGCTGAGCAGGGATAGCCCAAAATCTAGTCGAGCACTGGGCATCCAACTTGAACTCGTCTTACACAGCACACACTGAGCTCAATCTCCTGCTGAAAGTGAATTTTTAATTATTGAAAATTACAGTTACTTCAACTGGGTATAAAATAAATACACTACGGGTCTTTTTGCTGGCTGTTAAAACCTTAAGAACTTCATTATAATGGAATTAAAAATTAAGATCCTGTTTCTGTAGGAGACCAACAATATTTACCTGAAACTTTCTAGTCCAGTGATAATTTCTGATAAACTTTTTTGTTAGTATATCTGAAGTGGTGACACACACAGAAAAAGAGGGGATGTATTTCTTTGACATTTCTGGGGAAACACGGCAAGAGTTTTTGCAATATTTGCTTTTCTTCATCATCAACATACATCAGGAATCACATTGATTCCAGTGCATAAAGCCTACAACTGTGAAGTCACTTTAAAAATGTAAGATGAAGGAAGATGTGATCTGTACTCCCACTGCTACCCTCTCAGACAAAGTAAACCACGTCATCGTATGAATGTGACTGAACACACGCTGTCCTATCCCAAGTTCCACTGCACTCAGCCTAAAACCTGAAATGATTTCCTGGAAGTTTTTTTCCTGGCTATGCCAAAAGCCCATCCAGGACACTGGGAGGAATATCTCAAGACAAAAGGATAAAGAAGAATTGCTTAAATAAAGAAGGAAGCATGTCATGTCTAAGGAAGAAAAAAACCAAACCAAAACATTAAAAAAAATGCAAACCAAAGCATTGCTCAGATAGGAAGGATACAGAAATAAAGGAGATGATGAGGACAAGAAAGATGAAAGTTAGACTTCAGGGGAAGAGATAGTCACAAAACAGCTGAACAGTGGGGAAAAAAACCTGAAAGTAAGGAGAGCAACAGGTCAAGAACGTCAGATGCAACTGCCCATATCAGCTTTTAGTCTGACATTACAGATCTGTATTTACCTGCAGCTATTTTATAATTGGCAAATGGTCTTGAAGTGCCTACTAAAATCCTCTCTGGATCGCTGCTGCAGATCTGCATCCCCAGCTTAACAACCAACCAGAACAAAAACCTGCATCCAAAGGCGGGTAAGGACACTGAAGCCAGAGGGCAGTTCTGAGACAGATGTTAGTTTGGTTTTTAGGTTGTTTCATCTTTTTGTGCATTTTGGCAAATGCAGGGGTAAAACTAGATTACCTCAGCACAGTCAGAATGAAAGAGATCTGAGACTAACAGAATATAATTTGGTACTGAAATGATATTCCAGAAACTAAGAGAACAAACTGAACTGTCAAATGTCTGAGATGATAGCCTGGGACTTCAGAGGCCTAGTTCCAATTTCCACAAGCTTTGCGTAGATCTGATTTCTTGAATTGTAAAATGGGAATAATAATGCCTCCGGGATAAGCACACCAAGACTGTCACAAACACTCCCTAAGATGCATTGTGGGACTTCACTGGTGGTTTTCTTTTAAAACACAACCCATTAGCCACAAATGTTATCAACTCTTATTGCTTTACCTCCTTTCTGATCATCACTCTCTTTCCCTTTCTAGCTTCTGGCAAAGGATAACCAAACAAATCAGTATTTTTTAGCAAACCATTGATTTTTCTTTGCATTCTAGCACACGGTGACAAAAGCATTTCCTTTGCAATCTGAACACTAAGGAAACACAACGCAGCTGAATGAGGTAGCTTGGCTCATTACACTGACTACACGAAATATAGAGTCACTTCCAAGGACAAAGAGCTGGAGTGCACTGCTTTAAATCCAACATCAGGGATTCATGTCCAAAGACATTTCAGCTGCCACAGAGCATTCACCTTGCCACACCTGAAGAAGTTCTGCTCTATTTTCACCTTTGTCTCATGCCCTCCCTTGTTCCATCCTAACCAAAACCCAAATACTCTTCAATCATTGCTTCATTTCTTCCCAAAGCTGACATCTCTGGGACAGAGCAATGACTATGGTGAAAAGCAGCAGACTGTGCAGGAAGCAGCAGCAGGATCTGGCTCCATCTACAAATGCAATAAAGATCCTTGAGCTATTAAGGCATCACTTATAGAATATTTTGAAGTAAGGTTGTGTATGAAGAGCAGTGCACTGGTGATATTCTGCTCAGAAGTGTATGTCTGTTGGCTTACACATAGGAGCTAACCAATTAATGTGCAGCACCCAAACGGGAAAGCCTTTGTGCCTCAGTTTATAGGCCAAGAACAGGTTTTGCCTTGCTCTGATGAGGGCATATAGTTTTCAATGTAAAGATACTCTCAAATTCTTTTTGGCCATCACTATGGCATAAGACTCTGTTCTGTTAGTTCCCCCCCCAAAAAAAAAAGTAAAAATCAAAGTTCATTCCATAAAGAAATACCTCTTAAAAATAAAACTAACTCTGAGAAACATTTCTTATCAAGACATTAATAAACTTTTTATTACCAGATAGGAAGGATGACCTGTGTGAAAGCCAAGCAAGCAGCTCTGTAGTCTGTTTGCTGCTGCCTTTCTCACAGGTCCTCACGCAGTTGATTTTACTTTTGACCCTTGACTATGTACATAAAGGACCACAATGCTTTCTATTAGCAACTGAAAAACATTTTCCTCTGCTCCTCTGCAGGTGAAAATCTGGTTCCAGAATCGCAGAGCCAAAGAAAGAAAACTAATGAAGAAGAAAATGACTCACTTCGACGGCAGCAATCTTGGCTCTATGCAGAGTGACTCTGGCTCAGTGAGCCCAATGCCAGTTCCTGACCAACAGACTCATTCAGAAATGCCCAGTTCTTTATTCCCACCCCCACCTCCTCCACCTCCGCTTCCCATGAATGGTTTGCAGCACAATGGGAACCTGCAGCAGGTAGTGGCCTCTCAGTAAGGCCGCCTGGAGAGCTACCACATAAAGAACACTATGAACTACCAGTACCTGGAGCACTACAGTACGAGAGAGAGAGGACAGCCGTAGCTGTTTTGCAGGAGTCCCCAGCACGACACAGTTTTGCGCACGTAAGCTTCAAGTACAGTAAACAGAGAGCCACTTGCCAGGTCTGCAGGATAGTGCAAGTTCCCAAGGGCGCTGGAACTGCTGTGTGCCAGGAGTCTTAGTTGCAGGGAGCCTCTGCAAGAGGATGCCACGAGTCTGTGCCACAGGCAAAGCATCCCTCCAGCCCCGCGGCAGGTGGGTAGGCACTGGGAGGGAGGAGAGCCAAGGAGCACAGACGGCTGCTTGTTACAGTATGCTGCAGACATGAAGGGAAAAAAAAAAAAAAAAAAGCACAAAAGGGGCCCCAGGCAATACAATGTTGCTGAGGCAGTAAGGGCAGCTGTACCCAAGTGCTCTGTCTGCCCCTCGCCCCTAGGTAAAGAGTATATTCCTTCTCCTTTGATCTCCACGCAGGTTCCATGGACTAATCTCACTTTCACGGACTTTACACATGGATCCTGATAAATGAAAAACCTGGCTTCTATGTTTTGACCCACTTGATGGAAAGCCTGGGCTGTGGTAGTTGCACTCACTACATGTTAAGGGCAAAGGTCAGGGATGAGCTTTTTGGAATGTCTTGGTTTTGACAGGTATGATTTCCAGTGCTCCATACAGTGGTATAAACATGCACTCTTCAATCTTACTATTCACGTTCTGAAAGCGTTCTGCAATTGTGAATCTTGGCCCAAGTTCATTTTTGAGAGAAGAAAACTCACGTCAGGCTCATTTTGCATCCTAACAAAAAGCAAAGGGGAGGAAATCCTTTTAAAAAGTGTAGGCATTTTAAAATACAACTGCATCCCAGGAGACAGCAGAGCCCATGGATAAAGATGCAATAATTGCATTCAACTAATTTTAAATTGGGTCCAGGTTTCAGAGCTATTGAGACGCTAAAAAAACCCCAAATACCTGAGAAGCCAAACTAATAGAAGACAAAGCCAACAAATATTTCACTTCAGGATAAGCTCTCAGCGTTTAAACAGGTCTCACTTCCCAAAGTGCTGACCCCTTCCATACTAAGCAGAACTTGATAGGTAACCAATACTTAAGAATAATCCGGATACTTCTTAATACGACTAATAATTGCATGTGCATAACTTGTCTGCAAAGGGAAAATTTTTTAAAGCACAGAAGTGATTTGGGAATTTATTCCCTCGGTGTCAAAAGCTGTTTAGAAATTTAGGATGCCTACCCTCACTAACTTTCACCAAGGTGTCTTCCTAAATATCTCCGCCACTGTTGCATATAAGACTTAGGAGCATTAAGTCATTTAGGCACTACATTCTTGGGGGTTTTCCTTAATTATAACATATAGTACTATTAGATGATCAAAATGTTGCTAATGTGAAATTACGTTGTATATAAAAACCATTAAAATAAATGACTTTTTCATAATCATTTTCCAATGTGGTATCAGCTACTGTAGCAAGTGAACGTGCAGAATTTTCATGGTTAGTCTGTTATTGAATTGTAATATCAAACTTAAAAGCAGGATGATGGTAAGAAAGCTTCCAAAAAGTAGAGGAGAATGGTAAGATGAGGATGGTTCAGGGAGCTGGCAGTGTTTACTGTTTCTTAATTTTATTTATCATAACTAAAGAAGGAGAGCACTAAATAAAAGTAAAGTTCCACCTCTGAATGGACACATATCTACATTATAAAATTCCCACTCTTTCCTTTCACAATGCTGCTCCATTTGCTGGCAACAAGCAGTTTGAAGTTTTCATAGGGAATACAAATGAGATGAAGAAACTGCGACTCAAAGTTCAGCAACAGAAAGACTCCGACCGATTTCCACGTCTCCTGAAAAGCGGAACATCACAAACAGCACATGGGAACAGAAAGTGATTTACCATCCATATTGGTGAGCACAGCAACCAAACCAAAACACTGGTCTCCCAAAAGAGATCTCCACCGGGTATGTCCAAAAGAGGAATGCATTGTAAATGCACAGAACAGCACGCATTACAGAGGGAAGTGCTGTTTTGCCTACAGTAACACACACAGAAATATATATGTAACTGAATAGAGACTGAAAAAGGTTCAAGAAGAAAAGCCTCCTCACACTGCTCAATTAAGCAGAATTATGCTTGCATACAAGAGAAAAAAGAATTAAAATGTCCTTATTTAGACTTTCAGGCGGTAAGAATACAGAGGGAAACTTTGTCTTTTGTATTGATGTATAGAATAATTTTGGACCTAGTTCTAGCTAAGTGCACAGAACACCAGTTATGCAGGACCAAGTTCATAGCTACCAATTTTAATCACATTTCCATCATCTAGTTTTCTATTAAAATGTTAAAAAGATTAAAAAAAAAAAAAAAAAAAAGCCCTTCAAGGAAGAACTTTAAGAAATAGATCTACACATAACTTCTTTCTCTTTAAAATTATTTAAACATCATTCAAAGAGAGAGGGATCTGGCAAAACGACCTGGTTTATCTTGTTTACATGTAGAAGAGTTATTGAGGAAGATAAGTGACCACTTTGAAGATCTGCCTCATTTCTGTTCCAGTTTGCTGAAAGCATGCTTGCTATAGGTTGCTATGTGTTTCCAATCAGAAGTTGTTAAGTACACAAAATAAGGCTGGATTTTATTTGCAGAAGCACATGTTCAAAGGTTAAAATTTATTGCTCCAAAAGCAGTACTATAAACCTGGGGCAATACCTTAGAGATTATTAACCTTTTAGTTATGCCAGTAATTGTTTTAAGTAGTACTATTTTTTGTAAAGCTTACCAGCAATCTATTCAACTAAATATTTTCAATGTGCTTTAACCCTTTCAACAGTTGCCCACCAAAACAAAACCAAAAAAAGCTGGTTTTCCTCTAAGAAGCTTGTGTAGTGGTGTTGCTTAGATGCTGGATTCTGTAAAGTTATAAATAAGAGACACATAAAGCTGGAGCCAAATCAACTGAAAGCATTTTGGTCCAGCACTGTGAGTCATGAAATACTGGTGCCAGTCCTTAGAGCAGTGCTTCATTTCTTCCTGACTTTGGGTGTATGATATAACTTATCACTTTTATCACATCTCAAAACTAGTGTCCCTAGTTTCAGAGTGCTGGTGAAGATGGATGGGTTGTTAGCGAAGCACGTCAAAGAAGAAAAGCATACCTTAGACTGTATCACAAGAATATCTAAGCCCTTAATCCTAATTGTGATTAAAAGAATGATCAAGGTATATCCAATTTTCAGAGGATTTCACTAACCTTTACACCCCATTACCCAGCGAGAATTGTGATCTATATGGTACAAAAAGACTAAGAAGTGCAGAGCAAACGGGACCTTCGATAAAAGGTATAAAAATTAAAAATTACATTTGTAAAACAAAACACTTCTAATACACGGTGCCTGCAGTTGCTGGGATTGTGCAATCATTAATGTACATATGAGAGCATCAGGCACGTCCTACCTTCCACCCAAGGAGTATATACGTTCTGGATGTTAACATAAAAATTAAAAAGCATGTTCCTACTTCAGCACCCTTATTTGTTTTCCTGGGGCAGCACAGGCTTGCTCTGAGTTTTTATACCCAGAGCATACGCTGAAACAACGCTTCCCTGCAGAGACCTTACACAGCCAGTCACATTTTGGCAGGGCAGTGGATGTTACCAGTGGGACACAACATTGTGCAAGCCTCGCTGTGTAAAAGAAGAGGCATAAGTTTTACGATTAAAATGTTTGCCGGCTGTTTTTAATACTCTGAGAGCACAAATACCTTCTGGTACAGCTTGTAACAAACTCTGTTCTAAGAGGTATCACAATAAATGGAAAGGCTTAATTAAGATACACCCTGCGTGTTCTTGGTCCTCCAAGCCACAATAAAACACAGGCACTCTAGGGCAGGAGAGGCTTTATGTAGTCAATTATCTCTCTTACCTGGGAGCACAGGAGAGGAGTTCAATTTGTGCAACAGAAATGCCAGTCTGCCAGGAATAGAAAGCACGTGTATGGCAAGTAAAGGCAAACAGTGAAGGCAAGCAATTCTTTTGTTACCTCATGAGAGAAAGGTCACACCAAAGAACCTCTCAAGGACTCCATAGTGAGCACCCACGAACCCCACCTAGCTGTACTCTGGTCAGCAGGACTGAGTTACAGTCAGTGGGAGCCCTACACACCACAGGACTCAGGAAGGAAACCAAATAAACATTGACAGGATTTGCTGTTCATTTTCACAGTTCTGCTAAAAGGAATCAATTTCAGTTGGAGTTCACATGTGGCATTAGGTCTGCTTGTTGAGCAGTAAGACATACTCATCACTGACAGTATTGATTTCATGGAATATTTTAAATTATTTAAATTGCAGAATAGTAAGACCCTCCTTAAGCTCCAGAGTCTTCTTTCCTGCCAAATACAACACTGCTGCAGATCATACATGAAATACATTGGTGCTACTTCTAACGAAATGCACAAGTTAACCTTAAGAGATGAAAGATGAGCCACTGCCAGCAGCAGTTAGGAAAACACTAGTGGAATAGACAGAAGGGTAAATATGATCACCACCCTCCCAACAAGTCACCTTTCATCATTTATCAAAAGGATTTGTTAACAAGCAACATTTCAGAACACTGAATTAAAAGTGAAACCATTAAGGAAGGTTTCACAGACATTTTTATTTCTACTGTTGGTCTCTTTTCCAAAAGAAACACATATTAGGGATGAGGGAGAGAGACACAGTACAGAGCTGAAAGTTGGGATGTATCCCTTTTTCTTTTCCCCAGAAGAGTTCAGTTCAGCAGATGAAAACAGTTCAGCTGGTGTTGCTGGTTGTGTGGCTGTGCCACATCCGTCAGGATGGAGATACTATTTAGCACCTGCTTGCATTTCCAGCCCTGAAAATGAGCCCTAATCAGGGTGTGGTATATTCAACCAGCCCAATTAAAAAGGGGCAAATAAGATTTTCAGCAGCTTTGTGTTTATAGAAGCTTCAGCGAAAGACAGAGCAGTCTCTTTAGCTGTGTATTTTAAACTATTCAAACCAATTGCCTTCCTTCATGACTAGCCAGGTTTTATTCCAACTGGCCTCAGCTGACAGCATGCCACGTGCTGATCGACCTTTCTCGAGATCGATACAGATGGCTACTGATTTGAGGAGGAATGGGCATGCGTGCAAATCTCAGCTTGAATAAAAGGTTAAGAACACCTCTGAAATACTGCACTGGAACTAGCAGCAATCCCTAGCTCACTAGCAAAGTCCTCAGCTAGCCATTCCACTGACATTCCAGAGGTATGGGGCGGAAGCATTCCTAAGCCTGACATTACTGGTGTGTTATTAGAGTAGTCATCTGGAGGCAAGGAAACAAACATCTTTTCCTCTCCCTTTAGAGTGGGACATACTAAGCTCACCTGCTTTTTTTCACTGCAGATACAAAACCCCAAATAGATTTTATATCATTTTCAAGCTTCAAAGTTGGACAGATTTGTTTCTTCTTATCTCCATGTAAAAGGAAGAGTAGCTTTATGAGTAAGGGTTCCTAATAACAACTATCACAGGTATAAGCACCTTTAATACAAGTTATTGTTGTACAGGCCCATTTTAATCTACCAGTAGTCCCTGAAATTGCAGTTATAACTGTCATTAAGCCGTTTAATTGCACATTTGTGATTGTATTATTATTACATGGCTTGGCAATGCTCTTTAGAACACCACATATACCATAGGCTGCTATCTACATTGCCTGTACACACAGAACTTTAATAGTTGCAGTGCTGATCACCGTGCTTCTTGTTATTGCTAGATTTTCATCAACTGCTTGTTAGAAAACTAGAAGGTTTTCTTCCTTAAAGATCTCAAAGCACATTTAATTTTACACACGTACAACTTCGACAAACACTGCGGCGACTGCCGGACACTGGCTAAGTAGATAAATTATACACAGCATTTTAATAAGTAGAGAAGAAAAAACAAAAGGCAAATTCTAACCTTGGAGTCAGTGATTCTGGCAACGCATCTCTCTAGAGTACGCCAAAGAGCACAGCACTCTTGCTGCCAACACCACACAGATCTTCCCCGCTCTGTCTTTATCACCCAGTGCAGAAGATGGTATAAAGACAAACCTTCACACAGATGAGATTTCTGGGTGTCTAAGCCCACTACCTCAGAACTGCGTTCGCTTTCCCACCTCCTAGAAAGTCAGGAGAAGGCCCACATTAACACGACTGTTCCACAAGCACTTTGCACAGGCACCACAGTAGCACCAGCAACTCATCACCTTCCCCTCACGGTGCAAATATGGACAAAGCAAGGACAGGTCACCTTTTTTTCCCTTTTTTTTTTTTTTTTTTCTCCTGACAGTTATGCCCACTAAAGTGTTTCTGGAACTCCAGGGTAAGTTACTGCTGAATACTGGAGACGCAGCAGCTCTGTAGCTCTGAAGCTACTGACATCCTGGATCTGAGCAGGAAGGACGTGCGCACGGTTGAGAAATGACTTGGGAAGGCAGACTCAGGTTAACAGTGAATTAGCTCTTGAAACGCAACCACCCCCAGATTTTGGTAACCTCAAACTCCTAGACTACATGTGAAGGTTCCCTTTTAATACATCCGCATGGTTCTGTTACAGAAAACGGAAGGCATAAGAGTCAGGGTGCAGAAGAACATTTGAATGTTGCCATTTTAGTTATCTTATTCTCACGTTGGTGTTAAAAATCTGCAGTCCTACCCAGCAATCTTATCCTGCTATGTAAATCTTTTTAAACAAAATGCCTTATTCAAAGCTTACTATTGTTAGCAGATATCAAATCAGTGTAGCAATTTGCCATCGGCGTATCTTGATCTAATTATGTTCTGGAAAGAATCGAAATAGATCTAAAGAAAATTCAGATAATGGAACAGGCAAAACAAGAAAGGGAAAGGAGGAGCATAAACAAAAGATAAAAGAAGAACAGAGACTAAAGGATAAAGCTCTGAGATACAAAAAAATATGATTAGGTGATACTGAAATTGTGGGGGGTACATGCAGAGTCATCCAGTAAAGAAAGGAAGATCAGGGATTAAAAATGTATCTATAACTTAATGAAGTCTATGCAATTAAATATCGCTCACATGTGAAAATGATGTGCTTGGGAGTAGCAGTCAATCAACGTGCCTGCTCTGAAATCTATGAGCGACCAACGTTCATTTGTACTCCGCCAATGGATTTCTGACAGAATCAATGGAGACAAAACTTCACCCTCCTATAGATCTGGCTATGACTGACAGCTCTGCATAACATTTAGCGATACATCGGAACCGAACTGCTGGCATAACGCTCACAAACAGGCCAAAGGTGCCAAGGATATTTCCCATATAGGAACCTTGCTTAGTTTGCATAAGGCTCAGTGGAGTTCTTTGATATTTTTAGTACACAAAGTCTGCGTGCTCTCAAACTGTGTTACAATTCCTTTTCTTTCAAGATGAAGGTGGAAAAAGAAAAAAAAAAAAAAAGAGTCTCTTCTGTTTTTATTTCTGATTTCTATTTTTATAAGGGTACACCAACTACAGAAGGCCTTACTTTTTCCATGTCCTATCCCATGATTCCTCGACATTCTCAGGATCCCAAGGATTAATAAATAAATCTACAAATATAGCACAATGAATTATAAAGGCTTTGCGAGACTTCTGAGTAAAAATTCTTTCCTCAAAAAAACCCAACCCAAACCAGAAGAAGAATATCTTTCCTGCCTCCAAGTACACACTTAGAATCCTTTAGTGCTGGAATTAGAGGGGATGTGTGAATACGAGTAGTGGCAAAATACAAAGGATACTGAATGAAAACCCACACCTTTGTAAAGGGAAACAACTCATTGTAATTTGCACCTCTTTTGCAAGCATAGCCCTTGACAAATAGTTTATTGCAAAGAATTCCATCCAAGAGAAAAATATATATCAAATTTACTCTACAAATGGTAGCTAGACAAGAAGAGAGAGGCAATTCTGCAGTCATAAGGAATGGTTCAGTTCTACATTAACAGCAAGTTCTTAAAACCACCTTCAGAATAAGGATTTTTTTTTTCCCCCCCAGTGGGAAGACTCACATTGGCCCATAGAGCACCCATGTGTCAGGCACTTTACAGCAAAGCATTGGGGCAGTTCTGATCCACTAACTCGATAGCCCAGATGTTCCTGCCTGCTGATTTCTCTTACCTAAGCTGCCCCCACCGAAAGCAGACGGCTATACAGCAGTTTCAGAGGAAGGAACCCAGCCTTTCAGGCGGATAAAGGTTGTCTTCAGTTTGAAACAGAAGCCAACAATATTACAGGGCCTAATCAAAGAGGTTTTTTTCACTACTTTTTACAGTCATTTTCTTTGTACTTCTGGCACCATCTTTGTTAGGAAGATTTATTGTCTGCTTTTAAAAATGTATCAGTTTGCAGCAGCCACCAGATGGAGGGATCTCTTTACATCACTCTGTATTGGGAGAGTGTGAACATGTGCATTACACTTAGAGCCTTAATTTCTCCCATGCTGGAAAACAACTTACAGACATCAATATTGAGGGGAAAGTTTTTGAGACAGTTATATTCAAGACATGCTGCTTACAAGGTGCTCAGTATGCTGAACTTATTCACAGTTATTCAAATGGACTCTGTCCCCTAATTTAAGGGGTAAAAATTAGATTTTTTTCTTTTTTGAGAATCTGAGAAATTAAGAGAGTAACAGATTTATTTGTTGATTGATAACACATCACAAAATAAAGGTTTCAGACAAGAAGCATTTGAACACCAAATGTTGCTATTATAGTTACCACTGTCTTGTCTCAAAAACAAACAAAAAAAACCCCAAAGAAACAAATAAAAAGGTCTATTTAGTAGGTTACAAATACAAGCCAGTGTTGCATCATCTTACAGTACTGGAATTGCTGCTGGATATCAGGGGAGGGTAATAGGATAGATAAAAGTTCTCTAAAAGAGAAAGCACCAGAACTAGCAGAAAGGTGGGGTTGGTCAGCCCTTCATTTGAATGTAAATGTAATTATGAGGCAGGCAGTTAGGCTGACGTCAGACAAGATCTTGGTAAACCATTACCACCAGCACCTGGTAACACAGTTGGTAATAAAAGAGGATGAAGTAGAAGATTCCAAGCAGAGTGGCATTATTGGAGAAAACCATCCACAATTATTTTTAAACAGCGAAAGAAAATAAGGAGGAACAAGATGTTGTGACAACGTCTTTACAATCCGTGAGCACCATGTACGTGAGCTCTCTCTTGGATAAAGAGACCAGCATGTATCCAGGAGCTGCAAGGGCTAACAACAACCTGCCAGTGCAAAACTTTGTGTCTACTCCACCCTATTCCGATTACATGGGATATCATCATGTGCCAACTC
>JANHGN010024321.1:0-12564 GCA_024605025.1 Megaceryle maxima
CCAAAAAAATAAAAAAACACCCCAACATAAAAAAAACCCCAACAATTTTAATTTAAGACGATAACTCGTGTGACTTTGAGGTGGTGTATAAAGTTGCCTTTGCTAGCTGCTTTTTTTTTTTTTTTTTAAACTGGATAACAAGCTTGTTTCTTTAAAAAATGACCTGTAGCTTTAGCAGCTATTGCAGCCTCTGGCTATTATTTCTGTTGTAAGTCAATTTTGCATTTTTGTAGTGCTGCTGTTTCAGAAACTGAGTTGGTCATTGTTTTGGTATAGATTGCATTCTTTTAAGTCAATATTATTAAATAACATTGCTTCCTGTTACATCACAGGCTTTTCTTCAAGCTATGTTTTGAAATACTGGTTGTGGTATGAGATGGTGGTGTGGCTTCTGGTAGGGTTCTTGAGGGGTAGTTGTCTTTTGCGTAGTGCTTTTTTTTTGGCAGATGAAGAGGAATAAAAGCTACTTGACCCTTAGGGAACATTCAGTAACTAACTCATTGTGTGTTAATGTTAGATCTGTTTGCCACAGTCTATTCATCTTTCTGTGTTACTTTGAGTTACTTAGCATATGGGGAAACACTGTTTCTTTTCCATATTGAAGATAGCACAAGTCATTGTACATCACTGCAAAGGAGATTTTTCAGGTAGTTCTTTTAAAGATATCCTAGCAAGTATATGGCTGTTCTGTGGATAATTTGTGGTCTGGATTATTAAGACAAACCAATTTTAATAAACATGGTGAGATAAGAAAGTATCTTTAGTCATGGCATGTTCTTAATCTAGGCTGTCGGGTAGGAGGAGGTGCCACTTCAAAATCATCAATAAACTGGAAAATCTTTACTACTAAATAGCTGAGATTTTCATTGCATTCAATGAGAAGTTAGTGAAAGAAGGCTTGAGAGCCTCAGACCTCAGTGTGAGGGTGGTGGGGGCCTCCCCCCTCTTTGCAATTTAAGTGCGATGTTGCGATGTGTATCTCTGTTCAGGACTTTGGGAGCACATTAAACATAGTATGTGGCTTATGGTAGTGTCAATTCTGTTTGACAAGGATGGAGTTAGCTGTTACAGAGTGCCAATAGGAGAAATACTGTAATAGCCTCCTTCTTTGTTCTAGCCTCTTAAATGTTCTGGTCTTGGCTAGGAGGAAACTTTCTGTGCCTTGTGTTGTTTAATGTGCTAAAATCCTAGTGATATTAAAGCAGCAGGTAGTGTTTGTGTGAGTTAGCAGGTTGAGGTAAAGATGAGTAAATTGCAAACTAGTGAGAGCTCCAGCTTGCTTTGGAGACTTTTGATGGTGTATTTTCCTTGACCTGCAGCAGCAAACAGCTGGTAAATCCCTTCTCCCTTGTGCAGTCACAACCTCCTGAAGTTACTTTCCTAGCTGAAGTATGTGGCAATCTCGGATAGTGCAGAGGTGATGGCAGCCTGCTGCTGCTCTTAATTGTCGCTGTGCTGCCCCGAATGAGTCCCTAGCACAGTGTTGGTGTTAATAGCAGCTGGCACAGTAGCCAAGAGCTGAACTGTCTGCTGTGTTGACCAAAGTAAGAGAGCTGTTGAATTGCTTTGAAAATCTGTGCTGCTTGTTGTCTTCTATACCTGTAATTGGTCTCTTTTTTCCAGTTGTATGCATTTAATTAAGTGAATGTGGGTTTGTTGTTTTGTGGTTTGTTTTTTTTGAAAACAAACGTTCCTGTGCATATCATCAATAGCTACTACACTAAATATGTACCCTCCAAAACATGGACTGGCTTTTGTTGAAGAAATAACTTTTTTGACAGCTCTAAGTCTTGACAAAATGTGGTGGGAATGATCTGGTACTGAAGTTGTCTGTGTTGAGTCATTTCTAGATCAATGACAATTATAAGTTGACTGGGTTCAAAGAGATTGCTGATAAGGTAAGTTGGTTTATATAATCTAGTGTCCCAGTACTTCCTTAGCTACTCATATGACACTTTAGTCTTTATGGATTTATATAAAAAAAAAAAAAATCTCTTTTTATAAAGAGTATCGGCAAGGCCACAAAGTCGAGTATTTGAAAGTTGGGTAGTGCTTTCCAAAGAAAATACCCTTGATTTAAAAATGGAAATTAATCTCTAACATTGGAAAGTATACTTATGAGCCTTTGTGTCAGGAAGAGTAGAATTGTTTTGGCTCAGATGATTCATATTTAGCAGATGCTTAGCAGAAACAACTTTATCCCTAATGTAGGAAAAAATAGGTGAAATTGAGAATAGGATTTTGAGACGGAAACAGTGGACAATACTAGGCAGTGCATCTAGCTCTGTCTAGAACTGAATACAATGACACAGAAGTAGTGACCTCACAAGTACTTGTGTTTTCCTGACAATTTTTTGGACTGCTAATGAATTGTATAACAATTTCTCCCGGTCAATGCTAAAATAGGAGTAAAACAGCATTTAAGCCAACTCTTAATATACCAGTTATATCTGCACACCAGACAGCCTGCCATATTTGCTGAAATCAAGCACACATTTCATTTGTAGAACATATAAGCTTTATTTGGGGATTGCATGATATATTAACCTGTGAAGGGTAAGACTGAGTAATCTCTTACGGTTGTTTTCAGCTGTATTGTCTGTAACTTCTGTGATGGTGCTGAAGTTTAGGGTGCACGAAGCTGTGTATAAAATCAATACCTGGCACTCCAATGCTAACTGAATATAACATGAGCTATTCTGATGTAGTATTACTAACATAATAAATGTAACTAGTCAAACAGATACATCTGTTATGATTAAATTGTGGTGGTGCCCACAATATGTCCATCATCCTGTTTCAGATCCTGGTCACATATGAAATGTTGTACTAAATACACATTTAACTAGAAATTGTCTTTGTACTGTTCACAATCTGTAAAATTTCTGATTTTCACTAGCAGCTGTTTTTAAATGCCTATTTGTCTAAAAGCATCCACAAAGGGAAAACCCTTCTGGGGAAACAAAATTTTCTTGAAGGAGTAGAAAGCAGGAGATGTTTGTGATCTTTAAGTTATTTACTAAATGGAAGCTGTCGTCTCTTTGGTATGAGAATACAGTTTCTCCCAAGGTTGTGTCATTTTATAATTCCTAAAATTATGGTTGTGAAAGAATCTGTGATTTTTTTTCTCCCCTTTTTCATTTCCCATCAATTGACATAATACTGAATACAAATTAGACTTATTGACATGCTGATTGTTATGAATTGAGTATCCAGAGCTATTTATCTTTGACATGCAGCTGACTTGGCATTCAAAGGACACGTGCATGTTCTGTTTTAAATGGCTTAAGGACTGGAATGACACAGTTGGAGAGCTTGGCAGATACCTCTGTGCGCATGATTTGGAACAAAAGCCCCTATCTTCTAAGAAAGTGTCCAAAGTACATGGAGTCAAATTTTCATAAATATTGTTATTGCAAACATATAATTCTGAGTGTCTGAGGAAGAAAAATGAAGTTGTGATACATGCTTTAATAATGGCTCGTACAGTGTTTTTTTAAAGCAAAGTATGCCTATAACCAGCAAAGCCCTCTTCATATGCTTGGTTGGTTTCTTACCAACCTGATCAAAATCATAGTTCTGGTATTGAGCAAAAAAAAAAAAAAAAATGTCCAGAAGAACTTTCATTCATTGAACACAGAAATTTGTAGGGGTTTAAAAGAAGTGTTTTAAAAAAAAAAAAAAAAAAAAACAAAACCCACAAAAAACCCCCCCACCAAACCAGAAACCAAATCCAGTGGTTTGGCAGTCAGGTTCCCCTTACTTTTTTACTCTGTTTCAAACTTTGTTTAAATAGTTCTGCTGTGTGTGAAGGGATTGAATACATCTGTGTAGTGCTAGCACAAGTGAGTCTTTACTCAAAACCAGGTTAGTTTAAAAATAAAAATCTTAAAATGAATCCAGGTACCCTCCTAGTTAAAATATATCAGATAACATAAAGCAAGTGAACTCAAGGCAACTTGGTTTAACTGTATGAAATATTTAAGCTGTGAAACATCAGGAGGGTTTTTTAATAGGTGCCTGGATAATTTGCTTTTAGGTGTCAGAGGGGCAGTGTGGGTTCCCTTTTCACATCGAATGTTTTCCTGTGGGCCAGGCACTTGGGGAAGAACTGAAGTTCTGTTTCCTCTTTAAGTGGTTGTTGCATATGTGTTACATTCTTTGTGTGTGTTTGTTCAAGTTTAGATGTTTTTAAACAGCAGTGTCCCTAATTTTACAAGCCCTAAGACAACTCCTGGTTATGGGTTAATGTCAAATACTGTGTAGTTTTCAAGCATGGTGCCATTCAAAAATGAGGGTTTTTTATTTTATTTTCTGCTGACCAGACCATAGTTCTTTTTCTTCCAATTCCTAATCTACTTTATTGCATGTCAGTGCCTCTAATCAAATTGGGTGACTTTTAATGTATTGCCAGGTGAGATCCTGTGTCCTTCAAAATATATTACGTCTGAAAGTCTCCAATTGCCTGGATCAAGACACTGTCTCTTCAGCAATGGACCCAAAGTGGCCCTTGGAGACTGCTGAGTGCAATGGGATTCTTCTGTACCAGACAAGTGCCCACCACCAGCAAGGGGGGAGGTCAACATCTCAGTCCTGCACTTTGAAATCTTTGCTTAGTTTTGAAGATTGCCAAATCTCTCATCAGTTGGCAAACACTTACTATATAACTCTGAGCAGAAGTGACAGAGAGCTTTGAATGAAGATGCAGGAGGCAGGAGCTCTCTGCTCCACAAGCAAATTGAACAGGAATCCAAGCTCACCCAGTGCTTCCAGTGCCACCAGCTTTGTCTGTCTGGTCTTTTCCTATAGGTGGAAAACCATCCTGCTTAGCCAATGTGTATCTGTAGAGCAATGCGCATGTGGGCAACCCTTTTCAAGAACCTCACTTGCTATTTGGCACTTGTCACTAAGTTTGGGTCTGTGAATTGCTTCAGAGGAATCCACAAGGTAGAACAAAGTATATTAGTACTTGTCTTGAGAGATCCTGTCTCTCTGGAAAAAATTCTGGTTCCTTGTTGAATAGGGTTGAAATCTTCTCCATAAGGGGGGAATAGTAAAAACTTAAAATCAAATATATTGCTTCCTTTCCTGTAAATGTTGCTTAGAGTGTTACATAAGACTTACTGTGTGTGCAATATTAACTAAAGAATTAACTAATGGTGGTAGTAAGACTAACAATGTCATATTTATAACCTGGGGGGGGGGAGCCTTTAACAGCAAAAAAAAAAAATAGTTTGAGGTATACTGTGTAACATTAGTGCCTGGCTACTATCAAACATGCTGCAAATGTATAATAACAGGTATTGTGTGCAGTAAATTTATCTTTGTAGTAGAAACCTGGTGGTGCTGCTTTTCCCAAGGGGTAAGATGAATTACATTATTACTGAGCCTGAGCTAGCAGAGCTTTGCTTATAGTATACATACAGACAAGACGGTTGGCTCTTCACAGAGAGGTGACCTTTGCTGTGTATTTTGGTTTCAGATTTCACAGGGACCTATTTAAAAGTTTTTTAGCTTCAGTCCACACCCTGCTGGTAGTTAGCTATAAAACTCTCTTTGAAGACAGGATTTTTTTTTTTTGGTGTGTGGTGTTTTTAAGTCTTGCCTTTATTGCTTTAATAAAGTTACATAAAGGACGTTTGTTTACTCCTCTTGTAACATACATTGCTGCCACTGTTACTTGTCAATATAATTGATAGTTCAAAGATGAATTAAAGCTATGGGATTACCAGTTACCATGTGCAAATGCATAGTGCAAGTAATTCTTTTTTATGACTCTTTTGTTTATTAGTTAACTTGAAGAATGTGAACTAGCATATATTTGTGCTGGGGAAACTATTATAGTTCATGTGGAATAATGCAGCGTACTCCTTCCAAGGTTATTCCACTCTAAACTTTTTTGGTTTTCTCCAAAACGAATTTAAAGAAACAAATTAAAGCCCTGTAATCCTATTTAAAAACTCACTCAAATAAAAACTCTTCATGTCACTGTCCCAATAAATATAATCACCTCTAACACAGTCACTCCTCCTTAGGACTCTTGATTTCCACCTGATTAAAATACTTGGGCTGTACATTACAACCAAGCTAAAGGGAATATCCTGTTCTTCCCTCCTGGCTGTGGTCCTGCCTATAAGCTCTAGTGAACACTAAAGTGGGTGCAAGGTGTCAAAGGCAGCAGTGAGAACTTGTGGGGAAAGGGGGCAATAGGGAGATGGGGGAACTGTCAGCACTGAGGTTCAGGTTGACTCCGTCCCCTTAATCCTGCAGTGGTGACAGCTCTGCAGGGTCCTGCCTATGGTACTGCGAGGCAATGTGAAAACAGAAGTGAAAGGTGTTTGTGAGTTGAGCTTTCGGCAAGGAGACTTGTTTGTAGGAAAGAAAGAATGAAAAAATAATATGATGTGGCAGCCTCTGAAGTTCCTCCTACCTTCCCAGTAGCCTCAAAATCTGGAGGGGAGCAGTTATGTTTAAAGGGAGACTCACTGGGATAAATGCAGTGTTTTGGAGAAACTATGCAGACTTCAAAATTATTTTAATTAACATAATCTCAACATGCTGGGCTGAGCTGCCCTTTGGCTCCCATGTCACACACCCGTATCCCAGTTCCATGAGGCTGCCAGTGAGTGACAGTCCAGATGTTGAGTGCTGGAGGTTCCTTTTTTAGCAGCCTTGCTTACAGAAGCTGTAGTATATGTGCACAGCACAAGATGTGCAACTATATTTTCTGTTGTGGAAAAAAAAAATCACTATTGAACAGTGTACCATTGTTGTTTTTTTGGTCCTATTTCTTACTTATATGTAAGAAATTGAAGCTAAATATTGCCATGGGAAAACTTCATTAAGTCAGGTAGACCCCAGTGTCTGTAAGTTCAGGAACTTGGAGAACAAATTATTTCTTTGAGAGGAAAGGTATAAGTTCATTACCAGAACTCAGCACAACTCCATCCTATGTTTACAAGACAACTTTTATATAAAGAAGAATTCCATTTAGGAAAATGTATAAAAGGAGGCTGTTTAGCATAGCTCAAGCCTCCTTCCCAAAACATTGTGTAACAATAAGTTGAACTCTTACACGCCTTTGAAACTGATGTTGTCTCTCTTTTCCTTCCCTTCAGGTTCTCATCAGTTAAATGATGGGTAAGAAAACCCAGTGTTGCTATCAACAAATTTGGCATAGGAATTGTCTTTAAAAGTGTAATGCTGAGTTTCAAAGAGCAGAGAGCTGTTTGCTGTTCAAGTTGACTAAAATTGTTCCAGTTAGTCTCTGTGCAGGTGGTGAATGATAAAAATTCACAGGGTTAATAGCTGTCCTGCAGATAGCACTTTATGGTCTTCAGTTCTGGGCACTCATAGCTTTTTCCTGGATGTCTTCCCCCCCTACTCCAATAAACCATCATCTTCAAAAGTTTGTATTTTTGTGGTTTGATGTGATATTCAGGCTTCGGTGTAGATACTTAAGGAGTCTTATCAAAGTAATACTGGCTCAGAGTAAAGATGCTTTAGTTAAATAGACTATGTCTGTGTTTAAAAATAACAGCTCTGTCTGTGTCAGCACATTGGATGACCTGATACTGACTTAAACAGATAAAGCCTATGAAAATTATTTTATCTGTTGCCCGTATTGCACGTGCTTTGAACTTTTTCTGTTGGTAGCGTTTTGGTGTTAGATGATCCAAAACAGAGCTCTTGAATTTTAAATGTAACAACCCAAATGGCTTCAGAGAGAGCTTGTACATTTAAATGCACAAAGAGGAGCAACAGCACTTTTGCTTTTGTTTGGATCACTAAAACAGTGGTGTCTGGTGTTGTGTGCAAACATGGTCCTCATCTAATATTAGTAGTTCTGGTATCCCAGCCATTTGATTCCTATAGGAAAAGGGTGTGTGTACTCTACTAGCCCCAGGTCTGTTGGTGTGTGACTGTCATGCTTGTACACAGGAAGGCTCTTGCCTTCTCTTAATAGTAAAGTGTGTAGGGAAACTCAACAGTAATTTTCTAACCCCAGCCTTGGTTTGGCTCTGACTTTTGCAGCATTTCTGAAGATTCCTTTCAAACATACATTCTTAAAAAAATCTTGGTTAATGAGGCAAAAAAAAAAAAGGTAAAACTTTTTGAAAATAGTGTGTGTATCTGAGGTTTATTCCCTTTCTTACAGTTCTTGTTTTGTGTGGGTCTTCTGTCCTTTTTTATTTCTTGGCAAGGAAGACAGTATTACGTTCTTGTACCAAGAGGAAGGGCATTAAGCTTGGTCATAAAAAGAAGATTTATTATCAAATGTAGTTTTTCATTTTGTTCATTGGAATATTTTTTTAAACTCTAACCATGGCCAGATTATTGGCTTCATTCATACAGTTGTTGTATCAAGTTTGGATGCTGTCTTTGTTAAAATATGGTTCCTGGGGGTGTTCTGTTACAGAGGTTTCTTCAGTGAGGGGAAATGGGGGTATAATAAAGAGGATCCAAGGACTGGACATAATGATTCTATATAAATGAAACCAACAAAGCCAGATTTGGCTGATGTTGGATTTTCCATTAAACTTTTTTTATTGGTGGTTGTTCATTTTGCTTTAAGCGGAGTTTAAAACTGAAGCAGCTTAAGTGCTTGGAGTAACTGAAAGACCAATGGCAGACAATTTGGGCAGTATTTTTAATCTGTATCCGAGCTTCATGCATTTATCCTAAAATTTTGGCTTACTCAGAAGTCTCCTTGATTCAAATGCCATTAAAGCAGTAAATTCAATGAGAGACATCCAGATTCACTGAAAGGACTACAACTGAAGCCAGTATAATAGACCTGTCTGTGCCCGGGGTTCCTGAAACCTTGTTCCAAGTGTTCAGCTTGTGCTCAGTAAGAAGCGGTGCTGCTTTCTGGCATAGTGAGTATCTAACCTTTGCTGCTGTTGCCTTGACTTGCTGCAACTGTCTGCTAGCTGTTAATGGTATCTTTCACCTTCTACTAGAGTTATAAAATATTATTAATAGGAATATGCTAAAATAAGGGTAGAATTATCAAAATCTACTTGAGGATGAAAGCAAATTTACCAAGAGATTCTATAAATAAATGACTGTGCATTTTGGCCAGAAATAGTGTGAAGCAAGAAGGCAGAGTGTGTTGGTGTTTTTCTCCCTTTCTGATGCTGAGTACTGCCAGAAGAGGAATGATGCTGAATCGATTTCTTACTGCCTCTGCTATGCCAGAACATTAGTCTTCCAGGGTAGAGAGTGTGTAGTACCACAATTTACAGCAGATACTTCTCAAAGAGCAAAGAGGTGGAAGAAACATGGTATCAGCTTCAATATTTACATACTAATAGATACACCACATTAAAGCTGCTGAAGGGAAAACTGTTGCCATCATTTTAATGTCCTTTCAATTATTTTAGAATGTTTGGTGGGGATTCCCCCCTCCTGCCCTATTACTCTCAATACCTTCTGTGTCTTTGCACTTTGGTAAAATCAGGTGCAACAATTCAATCTTGCTCAAAACACAAAACTGTTTCTTCTATTAAATGCATGTGCTTTTCAACATACTGTGCCCACTTTATTCATAGAAATCTAGGAAGAGGAGAAACTTACCTAATGCTCTTTCTTTTGTTCAGGTTCAACTTCATAACTTTAACTCCTTTTCTACCCTTATGTCTTTCATACCCATATTAGAAGTCATTCTGGTAAAAACCCAAGCCCTTACAGAGGCTAATTATGTAGTATGTTGGAAGATGAAAACTGGATTCCTCATGGAGAAAAAAGCTGTATGTGACTTGAGATCAGTACTTGGATTAGCACAGTGCATTCTGGTAAAACTTAATGAATGCAACATTTTTTGGCCTTTTGTTTGTACTGTAGGATTCTGCTTGATGAAAAAAAAGCCTGATAGAAGGGGTAAAACTGCATATCGCCTTGAGGATAAACTTTTGGAAATACCTCTGTGGATTGCAGCAACTGGTATTACATAAGAAAGAAAAAAAGTTTGCCCTGAAGTGCCTAACTTATTAAAGCATTAGTAAAAGTAGGATTTGTCTATCTAGAAATTTATTGCAATGTCTGCTTCTGATGGGGGGCAAAATGAGTATGGATGTATTGTAAAATCATAGTCATCTACAGGAGCCTGTGTATTTTGAGGGTTTTAAACTTGTTTAACTTGGTGTGAAAAACATAAATTATTACATCTGATATCTTCTAATCATTTATCTTGCAGTTATGTGAAATTAAGTTTCCTGAGAGGTCTGAGTGACAGTATTTAGTTGTTTGTTCTTTATGGCAAACTGAATTAGCACAGACTTGACCAAAAGTGTGCAATTGTGCAGCTTTCTGACTAATTGGAGTGCTCTTCAGAGTATTTGATAGATCAGAGAGGGGTTATAAAAGCAGAAAAGTAGAACTGTCTTGGTTGTGAAACGTAGTGACTTCCTTGGTAGCATCTCATGGGGGTGAATTTGCACTGGACTTGGATATACAGCTGCTAAGAGGCTCTTGAGCCACAGCATCTTTTTGGCTTGGCCTGTAAGGAAGTGGAAGGGCAGGAGGTATTAGCACTACTCAGCTCACACATCTGAGGTTTTCCCCTTAATCACATTCCTGCTTTGAATTGCTTTTCGGAGAACTCTCTATGGATGCCGGAAGCCTTAAAACAAGGCAAACTCAGCTCTGGCTTTGCTGCCTAATTAAGGTACCCCAGTAGAGTAGTGAATAGCACATTTAGGTGGTTATGCCTGCATACAAATTCTTTGTACAGTGAGGCCTGGATCTGTGAGTCCTCTTGGCTCTGTGCAGATAACACCCAGGTAACAATTCTCTAGTTCTCAGTTCATTATTCAGATTGCTGTTGTATTTATATGTGCCATCTGCATATTGGCTTAACCTCTGGAAAGACTTGGGCTGTGAGATTTTTTTTTTAAAAGAACCCTTTAATACAAGCTGTGTAACTGCTGCAGTATGTTGTCTTTCTCCTTTTAAGATATTTTTCCCATACTGATGAGACAGCTGCTGGTGTTCACATTTCTGGGGGATAGCAAAACCCCTTGTGAAATAATTGGTACCTAGTAAACGATTGAAGGTTTTGCCATTGATTTATTAATGTGTTCAGAAACCACCTGTGTGTTTTGAGCTCTCAAGCAGTTCAATTTGTTTTTCCTATTCCCCCATCCATGGGTAGACTTCAGAATCTGTCAAATCAAAATGTTCTCACATGGGGCGTGGTGCTGTGCTAGTAAGGCTTTTAGTAGGTAAGTGCAGCAACCCAGAAGGGCTCCTTTTTTTAAGTGAGACTGTAGCAGTTAAATTTTGGAAGTAATCTTTAGGCACAGTGTAGACTGAGTGAGTGCATGTGGGCAGAGCTGCTCACCTGCATTACCTACGCTAACCAAAGTACCTGCTGGAAATGCTTGGGTGAGAGTGTAACTGTGCCTTGGTGCTTGCATGCTCCAGTAGCCTCTCTTGCTCTCTTCATGGAGCAGAAACAAGTGCTTTGTTCACCTCTGGGCTTAGATTGTCTTGTTTATCCTTCCTCACCAAAGTTTCCTCTGTACAAACAGGTGTAACTGGGCTTTAAATCAGTCCAGTTCCACCACTACAGACAGTGTTTATACAACTATATATTTTGTTTTAATCCTCTTGAAAATTATGCTGAATTCATATGTAACAGATGTTTAAAGTTCTTTTTAAAGGTTGTTTGGGATGTTGTAAATAGTGGAAAAGATCCAGTTGTCCAATCTTTTTGCCTTCAGAAGAAAATACATTGACATATGTCTTGATTAGAAGCTGGCTGTTTGTAAGAGGACTTTAAAGTTGAAGCTCTGTTCACATCATCTGACACTGTATTTCTTAGGTGAATATAGGACTTTTCCCTGCTTTACTTTTATTCTTCAACTTTTTCATCAATTTATATGATCTTTTTAATTTCTTGTTTGGAAAAGATAATCTAGATTATAATCAAATACCTGAGCTTTAACAATAAATGTAGGTGCTCATAAATTGCAGTGTCCTCTGAAAAGCTTATTTAGATTTATTTTTTTTCAAAGGTCTAATCAAAAGATAATTTGGGGAAGGGGGTTCTTTTCAACTGTTGATTTTAACTAATGTTCCTGGTAGTTAACTACTCTAGCTTTGAGTATTTTAATTGCTTCAATTGCCAATGCAATAACCTTGGTAACCGTGAACCATTTGGGTTTTTTACTATTTTAATTTTATATGAACATCAGTGTAGAGTGAGAGTAAAATGATTATATACAGAGAATTTTTCTTAAACATTATATTGTCTATTCATAGGAATATGAACTTGTCTCCTGCAGTTGAGGAGTGTGCTTGTTAAGAGGTCTGTTCTTAAATACTTCAATGTCTGAGTATCAAATATCATGAAAAACTTCCAGGTTTAGATGTGGAATGGTGCAGCCAGTCTTTCTGTGCTGTTTCTATCCTGTTTTGAAAAGTGAGTTTTATTCGATGCTTCTTGAGAAGTTGATAGGTTTTTTAAATTAGCAAACATAAAAGAACAAAGTTCTTATTCAGACTTTACTAATATTGAATTGAAAATTTATTTCTATTAATTTTATTTCTTTCTTTTAT